>SKCR01044456.1:0-303662 GCA_019454045.1 Zanthoxylum bungeanum | reverse complement strand
AATTACAAATGATAAAAGAGCAATTTCCTTTGTCACATAGTTAATTTGAACAACAACACCATGTTATGTACAAATAGTGATGTTATGGGTCATAATTGTCCAACATTACACGCATATGACATGCCATAGTATTGCCTCTTGAGTTCCGATGACAGTGAACTTAAGATGTATGATTTAACTTTTAAAGCATCATCCTTCCAAGCTTGGAAAACTTGTAGTTCCTCTGGTGTTGCGTCCTCAGACACTGCAAGGGGCAGCGGACCCTTGAGTACATATCTCAACTTTTCAGATTCAATGACAATCATTAAATCCAAATCCCAATCAGCAAAGTTCTCAGCGCCTTTTAGTTTGTTCGTATCCAGCATAAGCGCAAACGGATTAGTCGATTGTGCCTCCATCGTAAATCTATCATATAGATTACGAAAAAAACGGTTAGCAGATATAAACAGTTTCAAATAATATCAAAAGTATTAACTAGATCATTGATTTTTAATCTAAAAATACCCCTCCCACTAAATCATGCAATACTGTAATCCCCAGACAGAATACAAAGATTTAATAATTAAATTAAATACAAATAGTGAAAGGTGGATCCCATGAATATATTTCAGCTCACAACTTTGGCACGTTCTCGCTTACGTATATTCATCATGTAGATAACTCATTGTCAATCACTCAATAGTGACTTATGGGTTTCCGGTCCTGGTCGTTTCTCGTTGTGACAGCTTTGGTACGTTCACAAGGAGGTGTACCAAGGTTAAACTCGTCAATGATAAACTGAAGCTACTTGGATAACCCTGACAACTTTGGCACGTTCAGGATTCCGCTTTCATTTGAATTTATCTAGTATCAAATATACATCCGGTATAAATAAATTTCTATCGACTACACCTTCACAGCTTTGGCACGTTCTCGAATGTAGTCATATAAAAGATATCCTTAAACCGTATTGACAAGACGGACCATGTAACATGCATCAAATACATAATTAACATAAAACCTTATTAATTAGGGATTTTCCGCAAAAGATGCTTTTACTTTATTTAATCAAATTAAATAAACCCATGCATGCATAAAGTAAAGATTAAATTAAACATTGAATTTAAAGGCATAATCATATCGGATGTCCAGAATCAGACTCGCTCTGATACCATTTTGTATGGGTTTTAATACGAAAATCTAGTAACGCTACGGAACGCGGAAAATCAAAATTTTCTGATTTCAATATTTTTTATTGGATCAATTAAATAAACTTATTTATTTAATTACCCAATATTTAAAAACTGAAATTTTACACAAGAAAACAAATTTCTTTGTAATTGCCGAATTGACCCAATAGTTTGCAAATTGATCATTTTAGTCCTTAAATTATCTAATACATTTTGGATGATTCTAAATCAATTCTAAAATGATTTCCAACATCTCCAACACATCAAAAACAAATTGCAACAAAATCTCCAAAAAATTTCAAAATGCCGAACAGCCCTTCAATTTTTCAGTTTTGACAATTTGGTCCATTTTTGTTCAAAACATCTCAAGATCAAATCCAATCAACCCAAAAATTAATATGCATCATACACACACCATAATACATCACATATATGAAAATCCCCAAATTTGGAAAGGGTTAAGAACCCTAATTTTACAATTTCTTCAAATTGACAAAATACACTAAATCAATTAAATCCAACACTTTAATTCAAACTTTACCACACCAAACAAGTCTCACCATCATGAAACAACTGAATAAAAATTCTAAGTCATCAATGAGTGGTTTATCAACTCTAGAATAGCAACTTGATTATCAAATAATCAAAAGAGAGCTTAAGAACTCATTTCAAGCTCACTTGGATACCATATATGCTTTCATCTTTCAAACAAGTTCAAAACCATTTAAAACACCAACTAAAAGTGTAGAGACAACATCCTAGCAACACATGTTGAAGCTAAGCATGATAGAAATAATTTCTTAGATGAAAAGTTTAAAGAAAACTTACAAAATCAAATATTTCCAAGCTTTTCTTTTTGGTTCTTCAACTTTGTTCTCAACTCTTTTGTGTTTGTTTTTGGTAACTTGTTATCCTAATCTTATGAAAAATGAAATAAAACAATATATACTCACCCAATTTCCCATTGGCCGAATTTGAGCATATATAAAATATCTAGATACTATTTTTTGTTTCATTAAAGTTAACTTTATCAACTTGTGTAAATGATCAATATAACATTTAATGAAATTCAACAAGTCAAATAAAGCAACTTAAGGCATCTCCAAAATATCAAAACTTAAGATATTTATATTTTTAATTACTTTAATTATTTAACAATTAAATAATTAAATAATTATTTAAATACAAATATTTTAAATATATGTATTATATTAATTTAAATATCCAAATACATATACAATTATGATATATGTCAAATATGACAATTTGACATTTAATTAATGTGTATTAAATAAAATCTATCATTAAATATAAATACACATTAATAAGGAAATGACCATTAGGCCCATTTGCATGTATTTTTCGTTTAACCTTTAAACGACTTATAAATAATCAGTATTATTCATAAAAGTTGCCCTAATGTTCTACGAGTATATTTCACAAGTGAGACTCTCTAAATTCAGACATATCTGTCACGAAATCCAAATCCATAATTTACCCACCCGTAAATTATGACGACCACGGATAAACTTGTTGAATCATACAGGTCGAGGTCATGGCATATGTTTAATTCATCTGTCACAGGTATTCGGATATATCTCAGAGATATTGATGTAAACGTCAAATCTCTATAGGGAAAATCTCATCGACGTCTCTATTAGCAATCTCTAAAAGAACACTTAGAACTCATTTCTAAAATCTACCACGGGCCCATGGTTTTTATCTGATTGCTAATCATATATGGACTACCTATGCTCTGTACACAGAATTGACGGATCCTATCTCAACACACACAGGACACCCTAAGGATCTATCCACACCCAACGAACAGGCGGAGGTCTGATCTGAATAGATTGGTGACGTGACTACCATCTAAGTGTGGAAGATGTCTCATGTGCCCACAGTGGTTTCTCAATTCAAAGAATCACAAATGCTACTCAACCCGAGAAGATAATTATTGACGTTGGTGTATTATCCATTAAGAATCTTCGGTGAGTCATTCAGTGTTTATCCGCTATAACCACATACACGTCTATACGAGTCTCCAAGACTCATGGTTCATTGAGAAACCATTGGAATCATATATTTCGGTATACGACATGTACCGGTCTCAACGGGTTTACTTTACTGACCAATTAGTGTAAACCTTGACCAGGAACTGTCTAAAAATGACAATGTCATGATACAACTCAATGTCAGTTGCGACGCTTTTGCAACTGCATCATGACTAATCATTCTAAGGTCAATTACGTCTTTACCATATCAAGAGATATATTATATTATAGAAACTGCTTATTTTATACATAATAAAATGCTTACAAGAGTATTTACAAGGAAATACAATAGAGAATTGGTGCTTTGAGCACCAACCCCAACAGTATCTAGAGAGGATCCGCCAGTTCTGTGTATAGGATTTAGGTGTCCACTTCATGAGATTACGATTTATCAAAACCATGGCCATGGTGCATTCGGAAATGAGTTCTGAGTGTTATTAAGAAATCGCGAATCTATACGTCGACGGGATTATACCTTATGAGATTTGACGATTATATATATGTCTCTAGTATTTATCTGTATACCAATGATGGAAGGATTATACATATGCGAAGATCTCAATTTCTATGGTTCAACGAGAATCTTTGTGGTCGTCATAATTTATGAGTGGGTAAATTATGGACATGGGATTGGATTCTGTGACGGATATACCTGAACTTAGAGAGTCTCACATAATCAAAAATACTCGTAGAGCACTAGGGCGACTTAAAACGAATAATATTGATTAGTCGGAAATCGTTTAAGGGTTAAACGAAAATTACACATGCGGGGACATTCAGTAATTTCCTAAATTAATGTGAATATGTATTAATTAGGTACATAATTTGATTAGATATGCATTAATTAATTACCAAATGAATTTGAAACATATGTTAACCATGGATGTATTTTATCATTTAGTGTAAATGTAGAAATACATAATATATTTAAATAAATGAATTAATTGATTAATTCTTTAAATAAATATATTTTAAATATATAAGTATATTTCATTTATGGAAATGACATGTGTTATACATTAAATGATGACATGTGGCGTTTTTGAATTTAAAATAAAAAATTATTTTTCTCTCTCCCTTGGAAGCCAATTTCAGCCAAGACCAAATAAAAGAGGGTGGTGTTCATTTTCTTCCCTAATTCAACAACAACCACCAAAAAGAAAACCCTAAGAAAATGAGAAAATTTTATGAGATCAAAAACTCAATTTTAAGTTTAAAGATTTGGAAATTCAAGGTAAGTTTATTAATCTCTTAAGTAGGAAATTATTTCTTTTGCTTTAATTGAATAAATATGATGTAGTTTTGATTTTCTCCTCTTGAATTTGAGTTTTTCTTGTTGGATGCTTGTTGGGAAGTTTATATGCATGTGTGATGAAACTTTGAGCTTAATATTGTTATTAGATTTCAATTTTTTCTAGGAAATTTAAGTTATCATTCTAGAGTTTCTATACCACTTTATGGAATCTTAGAATTGTTCTTGAGTGTTTTTGGATGTGTTGAGAGTTTAAGAATGTTGGAAAGATTGTTCTTATCCTAGATTGAAAGTCAATTTGGTGAAATTTGATTAATTTGATTAATTGGAATTTCTAGGATTTAGGCCTAATGCTAAATTGGGGCTTTTCATTCTATGGATGCAATTGAGTGTATTAGAAGTATATTAATCATTTTGGTAATGTTTTGGAAATACTTAATCGTATAATCGATACTTTTGGATTAAAATGAGTAAATTACAAAAAGTTTATATTTTTTGGTATTTTCGGCTCAAGGGTATTTTGGACATTTCCAAATTTAATTTGGATTCAATATTAAAATAAATAGTTTATTTTAATAGTCAAAAGAAAATTTTTGAAATTCGAAAAATCCTAGTTTTCATCTTTCATGCGCTACCCGGCAAAACCGCAAATACGCCAACAGTAATACATCTTCGTTTGCTCTGAGAGTTGGATGACGGATTTTTTTACGAAGTTTTCAGATGTGTGTAGGCTTTACATAATTGTTTACTTACTATGATTTGCTGAAGTTGGGTTAATGGTTATTTGACTGACAGTGTTTTGGCAATACTAGTGAAGAACAAAGTCATGCCTAATCCTTTTTAAAGGTTGTCGAATGAAACGATCGTGGACATAGCCGATTTTGTGAGGGATTACTATACTTTTTGGTCTTTTACAACCTTTCAGTGTAAGCTGGTATGTAATGACATGATTTACTAAATGGCAACAATTCATGATATTTTCTGAATATCAGCTCATTGTTTATTTTTCCTCTGTAGTTTAATGTTTCTAATTATTTAACTGTTATAAATTCTATAAATATAGAGTATGGATGCCATGAGGGTTATGTCCCTTGGGTAGTGCCCTATGGGAGAGGCACTAACATGTAGGGACATGTCCTCTAATTGAAATAACACACATATAGGCTCCAAAGGGTTTAAAGAATGGGTATAACCTTTAGGAGGATTACACCCCAAATCAAAGGGTGCCCTCAAAGGAACCTTTCCATGTCTATTTAAAGGGGCATTCATGTTCATTCAAGACATCCAGAAAATAATAAGTCTTGAGTCACCACATTGTTATTTTGGAGTCAAGAAAGAGATTCTACCATTGTCCCAGTTCAGGATCATGTAGAAGGAGTGCCCTTCAACAAGAAGCATCCAAGGAATCCTGGGAGAACGTTAGCCATATTACATCCATAGAGCACTGAAACAGAGGCTAATAAGTTCTTAAGGACAGAGACATCTCAACTTGGATTCGTTTTTTAATCATCATCTACAATTTTCCAGGTTTTTCTTATTCTCTAAGGTTTATGGTTTATGTCTTATATTGGTATGTTATTGTAGATTTGAATTCATTGTTGTGTTCTGATTATATTTGATTGATGCATGTTAGTTTTCGTTTAATGACACCATATCCACAATAATCTTAAGAACTTACTTCTTTTAGTGTTGTTAGATGAGAATTTGCATGTGTTAAAGTCAATTTTCTGGAGAATATGTGTTATGTGCATGAAAAATACGCAAAGGCGTTCGAATGCCCGATGAACACGTAGGTAAAATTTTGGGTTTTTCATAAGAACGTTTGAATACGTATTCAAAAGCAACTCGAACGCAAGCCTTCCGCCTAAGAACGTTTGAACGCGTCTTCAAACGCTTCACGAACGTAAACCCTCTAGAATATTTCGTTCGAACGTGTTTTTGAATGCTGCACGAACTTAAACTCTCTGGAACATTTCGTTCGAACGCATTCTCGAATGCTACACGATGTGAACTCTCTGGAACACCTCATTCTCACGCGTTTACGAACGCTACACGAACGTGAACTCACTGGACAGTTTTGTTTGAATGAAGAAATGAATGTGACACTAACGAAATAATCCTGGAATTGCTTCTAAATTGAAATAGACTTAGATTAACTTATATTATCATAATATTAACTTAGTAAAATCATATATTGTATTACATTAAACTTGGTAGTATAGATTTAAGTTATTATTAGGGTGTTCAATTATCACAAGCATACACATAGTGATAAAGTTGAAATTTATTTGTGTGTTGCATACTTGGTTGAGAATTAAAAGTGTAATTCTACACACGAAATTTCATCCAAGCTTGATTGAATTATACACATATAAACATACATATCAGCAAATATTAAATATTGTGTTGTGAAATTAAAAGTGTAATACTAAGTTTGAATGCCTAAGAGATTCTATTGAGAAAGTTTTTAAAGGATATTCTGTCAAAAAGGCGATAAGAGCCTAAGTGATCAGGGATTTAAGTGGTTACTCCGGACCCCCCTCGTCCTCTGGGAATATTCCTTTATTTACTTATCATTAGAAACTTTAGTTATAAATTCAAGGACTTGTGTTATTTGGTACTACTGTCCAATATAACAACGAGTGGATACTTAGTATATCACTTGAACAAGATCATTCGTTGATCGTTGTATGGCTAGCGGAAATATCACAGTACCGGTCGCTCATGGAGAAAAACAGGAAAATTTTGGTGGAACAAACTTTAAACAATGGCAGAGCAAAATGTTGTTCTACCTAACAACTCTGCAGTTGGCTAAGTACCTCAAAGATCCTCCGGGTCCTGTGGAGGGAGAAACGGAAATAGCCAAGCAACTGCGAAAAGAGACATGGTCGTCAGGCGACTTCTTTTACAAGAACTACCTCTTGGGAGGACTTGACAATATCATGTACAATGTGTACCAAAGCATGATTTCTACGAAGATTCTCTAGGAATCTCTCGAAAAAGAAATACAAAACTGAGGATGTCGGGCAAAAGAAATTTATCGTAGGTAGGTTACTGGACTACAAAATGGTAGATTCAAGAACCGTTATGTCTCAGTTTGGTGAACTATAATTCATCATTCATGAAATATTGGATGAAGGAATGAAACTCTGTGAGACATTTCAAGTTGCCATAATCATTGAAAAATTACCTCCATCATGGAAGGACTTCAAGAGCTATCTGAAACACAAAAAGAAGCAGATGAGCCTTGAAGACCTTGGAGTTCGATTGAGGATTGAAGAGGACAACTATGGAGTCTAAGGCCAACATCGTCGAGGGTGTAAAGGGTAGAAAAAAGAGAAAGAATAGTGGAGCTGATTTTTCCCAAGCTAATACGAAGTTCAAGAGGAAGTGCTACAACTGTGGAAAAAACGGTCATATGGAAAAGGACTACAGAAACAAGAAGTCATAGGACAAAGGCAAGAAAAATACAAATGAAGACCATGTCACTGAAGATGAGCAGCTGACTGATGAGATCTCAGAGATGAACCTCTCAGCAGTGGTAACTGAAGCCAACTTGGTTGGGAATCCAAGAGAATAATGGGTAGACATTGGGGATACTCTGTTGGGTTGGTGGTGCTCAGAGCGCCAATCCGGGCCGTATTTATGTCTGATTCATGAATACAAACATCCCCTTATTCCAAATATTACTTATTTATGGTTGCAACCTCTTGTTCTTATATATATATTCGATCTGATTACGATTAGATTGAAACTAAATATGGTTTAGTGATATATATATTAGACAAAGGCCCGATAATATATAATGCAGTACACAGTACAAAGTTAGTTTGTAATTGACATTGGGAAGTGTCACTGCTATATGTATATTATCAAACATAGTTCCTGGTCAAGATTTGCTAACACGGGTCGGTTAGTCAAATCCGTTGAGACCAGTACATGTCGTATATCGAGACTTGGTCCGATGGTTTATCCCAATGAACCATGAGTCTAGGGAGACTCGTATAGACGTGTAGGTGTTTATAGTCGATAACACTGAACGGCTCACCGAAGATTCTTAATGGATGGTACGCCAAAGTCAATAAGAATCTTCTCGGGTTGAGTAGCATAGTGGTCCTTCGACTTGAGACACCACTGTGGATGTATGAGACATCCTCCACACTTAGATGGCAGTCACGTCACCGATCTATTTAGATCAGACCTCCGCCTGTTCGTTGGGTGTGGATCGATCCTCAGGATATCCTGTGTGTGTCAAGATAAGATCCGTCATTCTGTGTACAGAGCATAGGTAGTCCATATATTATTAGCAGTCTGTTAAATCTGTGGCCACAGTATACTTCGGAAGTAAGTTCCGAATGTTATTTAGAGATTGCTAATAGATACGTCGACGAGATAATACCTATAGAGATTTGACGTTCACTTCTATATCTCTGGGATTATCTGGATATCTGTGACGGATGGATTATACGTATGCAATGACCTCGACATGTATGATTCAGCTAGTTTATCCGTGATCGTCATAATCTACGGGTGGATAGATTATGGACACGAAATTGGATTTCGTGACGGATATACCTGAATCTAGAGAGTCTCAATAATGAAACATGCTCGTAGAGCACTAGAGCAACATTTATGAATATGATGATTATTTATAAATCGTTTAATCGTTAAACGAAAAATACATGCGAACGGGCCGAACCGTTTTTCCTAATTAATGTGTATTTGTATTTAATATATGATATTATTAAATACACATTAATAAATAGTCAAATAAAGGTATTTGACATATATCATCAATATATGTATTTGAGATATTTAAAGTAAATATAATACATATATTTGATATATTTGTATTTAATTAATTATTAATTATTTAATGTTAAATGATTAATATAATTAAAATATAAATATATCACCAAATGATAAAGTTAGGAAATGATTATAATTGCAATTGTTGACTTATACATTAAAGGAAAAGGTTGTCAAATTGATTTTGACTTCTTAAGATATTTGTTCAAAAATTGTTTGAAAATGAAAATATCTTTTTCCTTTATTTTTCATTAATTTCGGCCATTACACTTTAAATATAAGAGTTATATTATTCTTAGATGCATTTGTTGACTTAATTAAATATCTAATAAAGTGTTATTAAGATATTTATGCAAGTTGACTAAATGTAAAGTTAAATGAAATTGAAATGAATTTGGTATATTTGTATACACAATTCGGCCAAGGGCATTCTTTGTCCTAAGTATAAATGTTTTCATTTCACTTTCATTTGATAACCTAATTCACTTTGACATAAACTCCATTAAAGAAAAACCAAGGAAGCAAGTGAAGAAGAAAGGAAAAACTAAAGAAAAGCTTGGATTTAGTAAGTTTTACCAACTTACTATTAGATAAGAAATTGTTCCTTATGATCTAGGCTATAACATATGATGTTCTTAAGTTATTCCTTTCTTTATTCTTTGTGTTTTTTGATGGATAAAGTTTGGTGAAAGTGTTGAGCATGTATAATGGAGAAAGCTTGTGACTATTGTAGTTATAAGTATTCTTTTATGGTTTTGGAAACCTTGTTGCTAATCTAGAGTTGTTGACCCACTCTTAGATGACCTAGATTTGATCTTGAGTTGTTTCATTGTGTTGAGACTTTGATTGGATGGAAGAAACATGATTGAAGTAGTTGATTTAACCAATTTGGTCTAATTTGTCCAATTTGAAGAAATTGAAAAATTAGGGTTTATGACCAATTCCAAATTTGGGGGTTTTCATATATGTTGAGAATTTGGGTGTGTATATGATGCATGCAAAGTTTCATGTTGATTGGATTTCATTTGGATGAGTTTTGAAGCATGAAATGACCAAATGGTCAATTTGGGCACCAAATGGTGCATTCGCCTTAGGGTCAAAAATTGGGGATTTTGGTTGCTTTGGTGTTTTGATGTTTTGAACATGCTAAGTTCATCTTAGAAATGATTTAGAATCATTCAAATTGATTGGATCAATTTCGGACTAAAATGGACAAAATACCATATAAGGGTAATTTGGTAATTTCACTTGAATATGATTCATTTGAAATTTTGTTTCATAATTTGATTATTGGGCAATTAAATAAATATGTTTTTTAATTAATCCAAGAAAAAGTTTTGAAATCGGAAGATACGATCTTCCGCCGCTTCCGCTGCGTTACCGATTATGCCCCTAAAACCCCTACATACTCGTCATATATGTGCTGATAGCAAGATGTTTTCCTCGTATCAGAAGGTCGATGGTGGCGATCATCTGACAATGGGAAATTCGTCTACCTCTAGAGTGGTTGGACAAGGCACATTGGTTCTGAAGATGACATCCAGAAAGGAGCTTACATTGAAGAATGTTTTGCATGTTCATGATATTCGGAAGAACTTGGTCTCGGGCTCTCTCCTTAGCAAGAATGGCTTTAAGCTTGTATTTCTTTCTGACAAGTTTGTCTTGACCAAAAATGATATTTATATGGGAAAATGATACCTCATTGAGGGCCTTTTCAAGTTCAATGTAATGATTGTCAATCGACAGAGTGCTAATAATAAAGCTACAACTTCCGCTTATATTATTGAGTCACAAAATGTATGGCAAATGAGGTTAGGTCATGTTAATTATGATACAATGCGTAAATTAATTAACATGGACCTTATACCTAAATTTGCAATTGATAACCAACATAATTGTGAGGCATGTGTTGAATCAAAAATGCATAAAACATCAATGCATTCCATAGAATGAATTTCTGAACCCTTGGAACTTGTACACTCTGACGTCTGTGATCTGAATATTTTGCAAACAAGAGGCGGTAAAAATTACTTTGTCACTTTTATCGATGATAGCACAAGATTATGTTATATGTATTTGCTGAGGAGCAAAGATGAAGCTATTGAGAGCTTTATACACTATAAAAACGAAGTTGAAAATCAACTTGGCAAGAAAATCAAAAGAATCAGGAGTGATAGAGGTAGTGAATATGTGTCACTATTTGGTGAATATTGTTCCAATCATGGAATTATTCACGAAACCACTACTCTTTATTCGCCTCAACAAAATGGGATTGTTGAGTGCAAAAATCGAATGTTGAAGGAAATGATGAACGCCATGTTGACAAGCTCTGGTTTACCCCAGAATTTGTGGGGGGAAGCCTTGCTTTCCGCGAACTATGTTCTGAACAAGCTACCTCACAAATGATTGGACAATACACCATATGAATTATGGAAAGGTCACGTAACTTCCTACAAATATCTAAAAGTATAGGGGTGTCTTGCAAAAGTAATGGTTCCTAAAACTAAAAAGGTTAGAATAGGACCCAAAATTATTGATTGTATATTCATTGGATATACTCGCAACAGTATTGCATATCGATTCTTGGTACAAAAGTCTGAGATTCCTGACATCAATCTGAATATGATAATTGATTCAAGGAATGCGACATTTTTTGAAGAGAGATTTCCTTGTAAGTAAAGACAAAGAATAAAGTCTCTCAAAAGAACTAGTGATACTGTCAAAGACAGTGACTAGGTTGACCAAGAGTCAGATCAACGTAAAAATATTGAGACAATTGAACCTAGACGTAGAAAAAGAGCTAGAACGTCTAAGTCATTTGGTCTCAATTTTCTGACATACTTGCAGAAAATGAGCCTCAAAGCTATAAAGAAACGATGTCTTCGTCAGAGGCACCTTTGTGGAAAGAGGCTATCAATAGTGAGATTGATTTTATCCTACAAAACCATACTTGGGAGTTGGTTGATCTTCCTCCAGGTTGTAAGCCATTGGGCTACAAATTGATATTCAAACAGAAGATGAAACTGGATGGATCAATAGATAATTACAAGGCAAGGCTTGTCATAAAAGGTTATAGACAAAAAGAAGGCATTGATTACTTTGACACATATTCATCAGTGACTCGCATCACGTCAATAAGAATGCTCATAGCCATAAAAGCTATATTTGGTCTTGAAATACATCAAATGGATGTAAAGACGGCATTCTTAAATGGCGAACTGGATGAAGAGATTTACATGGAACAACCAGAAGGTTTCAATGTTCCTGGACAAGAACATAAGGTATGTAAACTTGTAAAATCCTTGTACGGATTAAAACAAGCACGTAAACAATGGCATGAAAAATTTGACAAAGAGAAAGAGATGTTGTCAAGTGAATTCAAAATCAATGAGTGTGATAAGTGTGTGTACACCAAATCAACTCAAAAAGGAAATGTCATTGTGTGTCTTTACGTAGACGATATGCTGATAATTGGTAGTAATCATGAGATGATTCAGTCTACCAAGAAAGTGTTGAACAGCAAATTTGATATGAAAGATTTAGGTGTGGCTGATGTAATCTTATGAATTAAGATTTCTAGAACATTAGAAGGGTATATATTATATTAGACTCACTATGTTGAGAATATACTTGAGAAATATAATAAAGGGGATCTAAATATGGCTAGAACTTTGTAGACCTAACTCTTCATTTATCAAAGAATACTGGCTCAAGCGTATCGCAATTAGAATATTCGAGAATCATTGGAAGTCTTATGTATCTCACAAATTACACACGACCTGATATCACTCAAGCTGTAAATAGGCTTAGCAGATATACGAGCAATCCAGGACATACCCACTAGAAAGTCATAGTAAGGGTTTTAAGGTATCTAAGAGAAACTTCAAAATATGGTATGCATTATACGAGATATTCTGTTGTTCTAGAGGGATACAGCGATGCTAACTGGATATCTGATACAGTGGATTCCAAATCTACGAGTGGATTTGTTTTCACACTTGGTGGTACAGCCGTGTCATGGAAATCCTCGAGGCAAACATGTATTGCCCGGTATACTATGTAATTTGAGTTCATAATATTAGAAAAAACAGCGAAAGAAGCGGAATGGCTTCGAAATTTCCAGGAGGATATTCCTAATTGGCCCAAACCGGTGTCAGCGATAAGTATACATTGTGATAGTCAATCGGCTATTGGGAGAGCCCAAAATACAATGTATAATGGTAAGTCTCGACACATACGTCACATACATAATACCATACGACAACTGCTCTCAAGTAGCATAATATCGATCGATTATGTGAAATCAAAGGAAAACCTGGCGGATCCACTTACTAAAGGTTTACCTAGAGAGCAAGTTGAGAAGTCATCGAGGGGAATGGGCTTAAAGCCTATAAATTAAGATTTGTCACTGTGGAAACCCAATCTAGCTGACTGGAGATCCCAAGATCTAGGTTCAAAAGGGACAACTTAAGCTTTGTGCAATTCAAAACAAGCACTGTAGAGTTTTATACTCTTTCTTATTCCGATAATGACGCAGAGTGCTGTCTGTTAATGCTAGGATAAGCTAAGGCTTTTAATGATCACTATATTAGGAGAAGAGTTCTAATGGGGATACCTCTTTATAATAGATCACCTATTTCAAGTAAAAACTGAGGATGCTTCCATGGGATTTTACAAGCTGACTTCCCTAAAGTGTTTGATGAATCCAGGACCAATGTTCATGGCTGAAATGAACACAACCATAGAACGGGAAATGGTCGAAGTAAAGTTATGTGGTGGCAATTGTCTTGGTTTACACCAACGGCGGAACAGTTCAAGACTATGGGTCACTGGTTTGCCAAATATTGTCATTCACTAGGAAAAGTTCAATGTGAAAGCTACCTATTTTGATGCAGCTTTAGTTCACGAAAACTCTCTCAAATGACTGCATTAATATTTAGAGAATTGTGGGGGATTGTTGTAAATTCTCTAAATATAGACTATGGATGCAATGAGGGTTATGTCCCTAGGGTAGTGCTCTATTGGAGAGGCACTAACATGTATGGACATGTCCTCTAATTGAAAGAACACACCTATAGGCTCCAAAGGGTTTTAAGGAAGGGTATAACTCTTAGGAGGATTACACCCTAAACCAAATGGTGCCCTCAAAGACACTCTTCCATGTCTATTTAAAAGGGCCTTCAAGTTCATTCAATACATCGAGAAAATAATAAGTCTTGAGTCACTATGTAGACACTGTATTTTTGCATAAAGCCCAATGATGAGCCTCGTATGGAGGCACTACCCGATAAGTTGCGAAAGTCACGGGAAACAGACGTCGGAAGGGAAAAATCTAAAATTAATAGCTCGTCAAATTTAAACTCGCTAGTTAACCACGGGTTCACTCAGTCGATTCCTATTTTAAACATTTAATCTTGGCCCAAAATCCTCGCACCCATCCAAAGCCCATACGCACCCATCCAAAGCCCTAACACAACCAAGAAACCCTAACCCTAGCTCACCATTAAATAAAGACCACTAACTAAACCCTAATAGAGGCGGCCCTCACCAATTCACTCGGCAATAACAAAGAAAATAAGAAAACCCTAAGTCATTTTCTTCTTCCTCTCGCCACTCTCTCTTCCCTTCACTTCTTCCCATCAAACTCACGCCCACAAAAAGAAAACATGCAATGAAACCCTAAAAAAAAAAAACATCTCTCGGCCTCCTCTCTCCCTAATGACCACCACACATAGCTCTTTCTTACACACTTCAGACCTCTCACTCTCCCTCCACTCTCGGCACCTCACAAAAACCAGAAACCCTAACAGCCATCTGATTCATCTCTCTCGGCTGGACACTCACGGCCTGCTCTTCCCTTCTCCCTCAATAAAACCAGCCCTCTCGGTACACACAAACAGAGATCGGTCGAACACACCTTCACGTATACTACGCCTGGTATAGATTATATATTCCATTAAGAATATTTCTGGAGAATTGGGTAGGCACGATGCTTTGCTAGAAGCAGCACATGTCTCATAAATCGGTAAAAACGTAGTACGAGGTACGTACGTGTTCGGATAGTCCAACGACCGGATTTACTGCCAACATATCCATGGATCTCTTGGGTCGCTTCTCGAAGATTCACTGACGTATGATTCGAGCAAAATTAATCTAGGATTAATTGCGGAGAGATTTTATCTGGGATAAAATACTATTTGAAAAGAGAGAATGATTAATTTGGAATTAATCGATAAAATAATATATTTGATATATTATACGAAATTAGATTTCGTCGCGGAATTAAAATTGGATTTTAATTCGGGCAAACGAATTAATTTAGAATTAATTCACTAGCTACGTGAATAGTAATTTTGCCAGGCATAATTATTTAATTAAATTTGATTTAATTACGTCACAACGGAAAACTCATTAATTCAAAATTAGCGAACCCGAGCCCGGGATGTGTCGCGGGCCCACTCGGATTTTGAATCAAGAGGGGCCCACATGTCACATCACTTGTCACATCACTTGTCACTTTAGTTACTTTTGGTGATGGGTTTTGGTGCGAATGATGATGACTTGCCTTACACACTTCCTAAACACGATGGCTTGATTGACTAATACCAAATGTTTGGTATATGATTATTAGATTTTTGAAATCAAAAACCAAGTCAACACAACTCACTTCATCTCTCTCTCTCTCTCTCACGATTTTCATCAAAAATTACACTATCCCTATCATTTTCTCTCAATGTTGAGAGTTGCAAGGAGAAGATAGAAATTTTTGTGGCAAAAATTTCAAGAGCTAGCACTCAAAGGAATCATCCAAGGTAATAGGGAAACCATCCCAACAGCTTGGAATCAAATGACAAAGCTTAGAGCTTGGAGCTTGGATCTCATTCCCCAACTTGGTGCTTGGCCGAAACTTGGAGAAGAAATTTTAAATTTGACGCATCCATAAGCCGTTCATTGTAAGTATGATTCTGCCATACTTCTTTATGTATTCACATATTTTTATGCTTAAATATGATCTTGGGAATGCCTTAGAAACCCAACAACCCTTTACTATATTTTTATTTTGTCGTTCTGGATACGGCATACTTGGTTCGATGTGAAATACGTCCAACCGGGTATGCGAAGTCCTATATAGAAAACGGCCAAATTCTTTGGTCACATATTTATTATTCCGCATTTAATTTACGTTTATTGTTGTTTCATTGTTCCGTATTTTTGTTTTGTGTTATTTATCATCCTTGTTATTTCAGATATTTTTCTCTTCGGTTATTCATTACTATATGCATTATCATATTTCATGTATGTCAATATTGGGTTAATGATTGGGTTGTGTCAATGATTACGTGTTATCCCTCACGGTATATCAGATGGAAACCCAGACATAAATTCCATAGCCGAATCCGAATGGATGGTAGTGCGGTCTGTACTTGGGATACAACTCCACATACCGCTTGAGAAACACTCATGCGTGTGTTTATGTCATTATAGATGCCGTTTTTGTAATCTCGTTCGAATGCATTCTCAAACGCTACACGAACATATGCATTCTGCCTCACTCCGTTCGAACGCGTTTCCGAACGCTACTCGAACACATGCATTCGACCTTATCCCATTCGAACGCATTTCCAAATGCTACTCGAACGCATGCATTATGTCTTGTCATGCATCACATCTCATCTCGTTCGAACGTGTTTCCGAATGCTACACGAATGCGTGTATTCTGCCTCATTCTGTTTGAACGCATTTCCGAACGCTACACGAACGCACACACACTGGACATATTCTTTCCTCATGTTTCATTCATGTTTGCCTCTTTGTTTATTCCTTTCTGCATCATGTACTTAATTATCTGCCATTATTGTTAACGTTTCTATTGTCATTAACGCACTTCTCTGATTAACACGTTTTTTTTATGGAATCATGCATTTGCCTTCACTTTTATTTATGTTTATGGGTGTGCAAACTTGTGTGTTGATTAAATTATCTTGCATGTGTTTCATAAGACTTGGTTATACTATTGCATAAATCCTTTCATTACAGTTGGCATAAGTAAGGGACCATTCTGAACCTAACGATTTGAGGTCTTCCCTTGCGAGGGGTGAGTGCGGCCTTAAATCATTTCCCAGTTCACACTGGGTGGCGACTCCATTTTATTTCTCTGATTTAGTCCCTCGCGGACTACTCCGTACTCCCGACCGGGCCGCGAGCCCGGGCAGCGTCGCCCACCTCTGTGGCCGTGTCCACAGTCTGGCGACTGCACTGGGGATAGAGAATCGGCCCCGAAATAATGTCTTGTAATATTTTTGGTTTTTGCTTTAGTTTTCCAAGTCTCATATATTTTGCATACCCTTTTTTACCCTGATGGCGTCATATATCGGGAAGTCGCTTTCATGCACGCATACACGCATCATGTTAACCCTTGTGTCTTAAAAGCCATCATAGATATATGTTGGGTTAGAGAAGAAAAAAGATTTGTCAAAAAGAGTAGTTGATCTATGTTAGACTCGTAAGCACTTAACTATAAGATCTTAGCAGTGAAAACCTGAGTAGTCAACGAGGTGACTAGTTGAAGAAATTACAGGTCGATGAATGACCGTTCGCCTAAATGTATATCCTGATTTGCTTGTGTTATGATGTGTGGTATGGTTGAAAATAAAAGAAAAGTCTCTAAAGAAAATAATTAAACCACTTATAACCGATAAGAGTGAAACTACCCATAGGCGAGTATTAGGACCACCATAAGGAGAAATGCTACCTTAAAGGGTAGGTGTGTTGAAAAAAAATAGAAAAGAAAAAAAAAAGAAGTTCAAAACGAAAAGAAAAAAAAAAGACAAAAGAGAAAGAAAACCATACCACATTGAGCACAAAAAAGCAACTGCATGGCATAATTGAGACATCTAGGTTGGTTTGACCCATCGATCCCAATTTTTTGGCGAAATCATTGAGTTGGCTTACCTGGGGACGAATCTGCAAAAGAACCTTTGCACACACACACTTTGAGTCTAGCTTAGATCATTTATTCAAAAACACGGATTTGAGTTGCATTGAGTGTTTTGAAGGTTCGCTGGTTTCATTACTGGGCATTCCTTAAGGACAATAATATGTATAACTATTGGGACTATTTTGTAGCATGTAATATAGTATGTTGATATGGAATACCACATCATGTGGTCCACCTTGATCTAGTGCAAATAGCAGATAGCAGAAAGCTAAATCGAGTGTGGGGGCGACCAGTCTACCACCCGCGAATAAAGGACACAACGAGATCCTGAGCTATGGGATCAAAGGGAACTGACCAATCACCAGAAAAGAACTGGCAAAAGGAAATTGTAAGCAGGCCCAGGGGGCGACTAAAGACATTTATAAGCGAAAGACACCAAAAAGCGCAAGAAATGCCTAACCCATCGGACTAGGAAATGCAACCATGCATACACGTCATATACACCAATTTTTGTTTTGTGTTCGCAGGATTTGAAGAAAAAAAGGGAAAAAAAGTGGCTAAGAGGAGCAACTCAATTCGGGAACTAGACCCACAACTCAAATAGGGAACAAGGCCCTCAACTCAATTTGGGAACAAGACCCTCAACTCATTTCGGGAACAAGACCCACAACTCAGTTCGGGAACAAGACCCACAACTCAAATCGGGAACAAGACCCACAACTCAAATCGGGAACAAAACCCACAACTCAAATCAGGAACAAGACCCACAACTCAAATAGGGAACAAGACCCTCAACTCAATTTGGGAACAGGACCCACAACTCCATTTGGGAACAAGACCCACAACTCCATTCGGGAACAAGACCCTCATCTCAATTTGGGAACAAGACCCTCAACTCAATTCGGGAACAAGACCCACAACTCCATTCGAGAACAAGACCCTCATCTCAGTTCGGGAACAAAGCCCACTCTCAACGTAATTTATGGAACAGAGCCCACAATCAGCACAGTTCGGGAACAAAGCCCACTCTCTACACAGCTCAGGAATAAAGCCCATGGAACAAAGCCCACATTCAGCACAGTTCGGGAACAAAGCCCACTCTCTACATATTTCGGGAACAAAACCCAGGGAATAAAGCCCACTCTCTACACAGTTCGGGAATAAAGCCCACAATCAGCACAGTTCAGGAACAAAGTCGACTCTCTACACAGTTCGGGAATAAAGCCCAGGGAACAAAGCCCACAATCAGTACAGTTCGGGAATAAAGCCCACCCTCTACACAGCTCGGGAATAAAGCCCAGGGAACAAAGCCCACATTCAGTACAGCTCGGAACAAAGCCCACAATCAACTCAATTCGGGACTCAGCTTAATTCGGGAATAAAACTCATTCGGTGGTTTGGGAACAAAGCCCAACGGTCAAAGCGCCTCACCATCAACTCAACTCAGTAACGGTTCGGGAATGAACCATCTATCATCAAGTAACGGTTCGGGAATGAACCATCTCTCATCAGTAACAGTTCAGGAATGAACCAGGGGTCGAAGCACCTCACCACCAGATCAACTCAGTTCGAAGCATCTCACAAAGCAGCAGGTAAGTGCGACAGCCGATGAACCAGGTAAGTAAAAAATACATGCATAACTTTGATAGGGTTGTCACTGTCACACACTGCACAAGCCCCATCAAAGTGGGGGCGACTGTAGACACTGTATTTTTGCATAAAGCCCAATGATGAGCCTCGTATGGAGGCACTACCCGATAAGTTGCGGAAGTCGCGGGAAACAGATGTCGAAAGGGAAAATCTAAAATTAATAGCTCGTCAAATTTAAACTCGCTAGTTAACCACGGGTTCACTCAGTCGATTCCTGTTTTAAACATTTAATCTTGGCCCAAAACCCTCACACCCATCCAAATCCCATACGCACCCATCCAAAGCCCTAACACAACCAAGAAACCCTAACCCTAGCTCACCACTATATAAAGACCACTAACTAAACCCTAATAGAGGCGGCCCCCACCAATTCACTCGGCCATAACAAAGAAAATAAGAAAACCCTAAGTCATTTTCTTCTTCCTCTCAACACTCTCCCTTCCCTTCTCTTCTTCCCATCAAACTCACGCCCATAAAAATAAAACATGCAATGAAACCCTAAAAACAAAACATCTCTCGGCCTCCTCTCTCCCTAACAACCACCACACACGGCTATTCCTTACATACTTCAGACCTCTCACTCTCCCTCTACTCTCGACACCTCACAAAAACCAGAAACCCTAACAGCCCTCTTATCCATCTCTCTCGGCTGGACACTCACGGCCTGCTCTTCCCTCCTCTATCCCTCAACCAGCCGAACAAACAAAGTCAAACAACGTAGCAACTCTCACGGCAGCAACCCCACACACGCATACAGCGAAATGAAACAAAAACCCTAACCATGCCTCTCTCCATAGGTCAAAAACCAAAAAAACACTCTTCACACTCTCTATCTCTCGGCCCCCACTCACTCCTTCACGGCTCTCGCTCTCATTTTACATAAAAATGAAACTATAATCCCCTGGCTTATCCCATCATCTTCCTCTCAACCACTCGGCAAAAAAAATAAACCATAGACTCACGTCTCCTCTCTCTCACACACAGCCAACACACAAGACAATAAAACCAGCCATCTCAGCACACACAAACAGGGATCGGCCGAACACACCTTCACGTAGCAAATCCTCTCATCACCCACAAACTACCAAAACACACTGACCTTCATCACTGACACCACCACAAATAAACAAACCCCACCGCCTAAGAGACAAGAAGCTAAAGACACCAAGCAACCCTTAGACACGTGAAGAAACAAACAGCAAACCTAGAGACACACGACATCAACCAAAATTCACCAAACAAATCAAAACACCAAAAAGTCTTCACCTCTCCACCGAACTGAACAAGTCACTCACAGCAACAAAAGCCATCTCACATAGCACTCAAACAAAGACAAAAACACGACACATGCCTTACACACACACACGTTGAAACACACCCTAAGCCTTGAAACTGCCCTTCAAAAACCAACAAACATAAACCGATGAAAACAAACCTTTCAATGCATGCAGCTCCCACGTGAAGCCAACAACCCAAAAATAATCCTCCACCTACGTGAACCAATCCACCAAACGCCCCTTCACCAAATACAAAAATAGCGTGAACCAAAACAACCCCTGACCGCAAGAAATAACAAACCTCACGCCCCCAACCAGCACCGAAACCAGAAAATAAACAACCCAAAATAGTCCCGAAAAAAGTGATCCAAAACAGAATCCAAAACAGCGAAACATAACCCAAAATAGTCCGTAAAAAAGTCCAGAAAACAGTCCAAATCAGTCCCAAAACAGTCCAAAACTCATCCCAAACAGCAGTCTAAAAATAGAGAAAAACAGCGAGTGGAAATAACAAACCAGTGAACCATAAAAATAGTGAAGCGTTAACCCTTCCGGCGACGTCCCAACGCACTCCCGAGAAGTGACTTAAAAGGTAAGACCTGAGGGCACCCTTTACTATATTTTTATTTTGTAGTTCTGGATGCGGCATACTTGGTTCGACGTGAAATACGTCCAACCGGGTATGCGAAGTCCTACATAGAAAACGGCCAAATTTTTTTGGTCACATATTTATTATTCCGCATTTAATTTACGTTTATTGTTGTTTTATTGTTCCGCATTTTTGTTTTGTGTTATTTATCTTCCTTGTTATTTCGGATATTTGTCTCTTCAGTTATTCATTGTTATATGCATTATCATATTTCATGTATTTCAATATTGGGTTAATGATTGTGTTGTGTCAATGATTGTGTGTTATCCCTCGCGGTATATCGGATGGAAACCCAGACATAAATTTCATAGCCGAATCTGAATGGACGGTAGTGCGGTCTGTACTTGGGATTCAACTCCACGTACCGCTTGAGATACACTCATGCCTGTGTTTATGTCATTATAGATGCCGTTTTTATAATCTCGTTCGAACGCATTCTCAAACGCTACACGAACATATGCATTCTGCCTCACTCCGTTCGAACGCGTTTCCGAACGCTACTCGAACACATGCATTCGGACTTATCCCGTTCGAACGCGTTTCTGAATGCTACTCGAACACATGCATTATGTCTTGTCATGCATCACATCACATCCCATTCGAACGCGTTTCCGAACGCTACATGAACGCGTGCATTCTGCCTCACTCCGTTCGAACGCGTTTCCGATCGCTACACGAACACGCACACACTGGACAGATTCTTTTCTCATGTTTCATGCATGTTTGCCTCTTTGGTTATTCCTTTCTGCATCATGTGCCTAATTATCTGCCATTATTGTTAATGTTTCTATTGTCATTACCGCACTTCTCTGATTAACATATTTTTTTATGGAATCATGCATTTGCCTTCACTTTTATTTTCGTTTATGGGTGTGCAAACTTGTGTGTTGATTAAATTATCTTGCATGTGTTTCATAAGACTTGGTTATACTATTGCATAAATCTTTTCATTACAGTTGGCATAAGTAAGGGACCATTCCGAACCCAACGATTTGAGGTCTTCCCTTGCGAGGGGTGAGTGCGGCCTTAAATCATTTCCCAGTTCACACTGGGTGGCGACTCCATTTTATTTCTCCGGTTTAGTCCCCCGCGGACTACTCCGTACTCCCGACCGGACCGCGAGCCCGGGCAGTGTCGCCCACCTCTGTGGCCGTGTCCACACACTACATTGTTGTTTTTTAGTCAAGAGAGAGATTCCATCATTGTCTCAGTTCAGGATCTTGTAAAAGGAGTGCCCTTTCAACAAAAAGCATCCAAGGAATCCTGGGAGAACGTTAGCCACATTGCATCCATAGAGCACCGAGACGGAGGCTAATAAGTTCTTAAGGACAGAGACATCTCGACTTGGATTCGTTTTTTAATCATCATCTATAATTTTCCAAGTTTTTCTTATTCTCTAAGGTTTAGGATTTATGTCTTATATTGGTATGTTATTGTAGATTTGAATTCGTTGTTCTGTTCTGATTTGATTTGATTGATGCTCACACCATATCCACAACATTAACATTTTACAGTCAGGCAATCAGCACTTGGATCTGAATTTCCATGCAATTAATTATTATGCTGAAGTATACTTAAATGGTCACGAAATAGTCCTCCCAAAAGGAATGTTTCGAAGACATTCCCTTGATGTTACTGATATTCTTCACCCTGATGGTCAAAACTTGCTGGCTGTTCTTGTACATCCTCCGGATCATCCTGCGACAATTCCTCCCGAGGGGGGGGCAAGGTGGTGATCATGAGGTATATTTCTGAAAAATATCATTAATACGTGTGGATTTCTCACAACTCAGCTGATATTTTGATGTTTTCTGTTTCTGGTCTTTAACAGGTGGCTTGCAATTTATTTTCAATATCTTCTTTAATCACATACTTTCAAATTCATTTATTCACTTGTTGCTATGGTAGCAGACCTACATTCACTTTGAAGCAAAATAAGTTTGGATGCTAATGTAATTCACCTTTGAATTATCTCAGTGATCGGAACACTGTCATATGGGATGAAGTGTCAATTTCTGTCACTGGGGTGAGTTTTTTTTTTTTTTAAATAAAATAACTGAGTTCCCTTAAATCTTCATTATTGCAACAAAATTCATTTTGCATCTTTTACTTCTATATGAGGAGGATTCATCTTTTTTGCATGTAACCCATTTTTTTGCAGATGAAAAGTTGTCAGTCTCATCTAAATATAATGACTTACTTTCTTGGTTACATATTCTGATCCATGGGATTTAACTGAAGTTAATGACGAAACTTATGTTTGTGAAGAAAGTTATATTAAATATTTGTCAGGCCTCAATATTGTTTGTCTAATGATATTCAATTTTGTTCAATGCTGCTGCTGCCTGTAAAAATAATTGATCCCCACTTGGTTTCATCGTTTTTTGACAATTATAAGAGGGTCTATCTTCATGCTACAACTGTTGGTTTTTAATGAATTTTTAAAAAAAAAATGGCTTTAATGTTTTGAGGAGTTACAAAAATTATTATGGAGAAGTTTGAAAAAAAATCAAATTATTATGATTTTTTGTTACAAAAATCGACCATTAAAATAGGTGTTAATGTATTAAGGGAATTACAAATTTGATACTTAAGCTGTAACAGCGGGAGTAATTATCAACGTTTTATATTTTTTTGAATATTAAATTCAGTTTTTGTTTTAACTTTATTATCAACGTCTATGAAATTAAAAAAAAAAACAGAACGTTGAACTTTATTGAAAAGTTTAAATTTGTTAACGTTTTATTTAATTCTAATAACGTTTGAAATAATTTCCTATAAAGGTATTCACGGGTCGGATCGGTTTTTTTGAAATTTTTGAGACCCGATCGGGTTGGGTCTCGCGGGTCGCAAAATCCGAACCTGAAATTTGAAAGGTGAAACCCAACCGGGACGGGTCGTGTAAAAAAAACTTTTTTTTAAGAATTATTTATTTTGAAATATAAATATTATTTATTTTATGTCTCGAAAATTATCATATATATAAAGTTTCAAGACAACAAAAGTAATAAATAAATGAAATATTAATAAAAATTAATAAATTTTTTAGAAAAATAATGAAAATATTATAATTTCGGGTTGGATCGGGTTTTAATGTCAAATTCGTGACCCAACCTAAAAATTTTGGGCCTCATTATTTTTATTTAAAACCCGCGCTGGTCGAATCATGGGTTGATCCATCCCTATGAACACCGTTGATTGCCTATATAAAGGCATGCTTTTCATTTTAAAAAGACAGAGAAGAAAAAAAGCATTCATTTTAAAAAGACGGAGGAAAAAAAAAACAATTTCATTTTGAAAAGACCGAGAAGAAAAAAAAGCAATTTGAGAGAAAAGATAGAGAAGAAAAAAATAACTTGAGAGAAACACAAAAGAAAAAGGGTGAAATACCTATATATTTGTCATCTTGTGTTTTTAAGATTCCGAGCAAATATTCTTGGGGTGTGAGTATACCAATCGTGCTTGTGTTAACCGATTGAGACAGAGATTTTCTGGGCTTGTTTTATCATGAGGACGTCAGTGCCGAATTACTGGAAGCACATATTATGGACAGAGCCGCGAAACGTCTTAAAGAGAGCGACCTAGTGCGCGACTCAACCCAATTTCGATTTTGGTTTTTCGTGGTGAACTGTAATATTGTTCTTGACTTTCCACATTGTTCCAACAGTTTTAAGATGTATATATATATCCGATATGTCTACTTCTGCTACTGTTATCATAAATGTCATAACTATTTATGTTGTTATTGTTGATTTGAATAAACTCTTTCGGTTTTAAGGCTTTCACTTTAAATGTTTGAGATAAAAAATAATGTTCTTTCTCACTATTAAAAAGTTAGCAAATTTTTGTATGTCTGAAAAACCCGAACTTCATGATGACCCCACCATAATCCAAATTAGGGAGCATGAAAAATGTGAGGAAAATGACTTTATATGCAAAAATTATATACTTAATGGCATGTCTAATGAATTATATGATATTTATAGTTCTAGAAAAACTGATAAAGATGTATGAGATGCTCTTCAGAACAAATATGATACTGAATAAGGTGGGTCTAAAATTATATTATTAGCTGTACCTTAGGTACCAAATGGTAGATGATAAATCTGTAGAAACTCAATCCCATGAACTATAAAAAAATAGCCCATGAGAATATATCTGATGGTATGTCTCTAGATGAGCAATTCCAAGTAACTGCTATTATTGATAAACTTCCACCATCCTGGAAAGACTTTAAAGGTACACTTAGGCACAAAACTAAGGAGTTCTCTCTAGAAAGTCTTATTACCCGCATTCGCATAGAAGAGGAAGCCCACAAACATGATCAAAAAGAAGAGATCCTAGTTATGTCAAATAATGAGAAATCTACCTCAATAGTCCTGAAACCTAACGGTAGAAATATGAAGAAAAAGAATACCCTTAAGAACTACAAGAACCACAACCACCAAAACACTAACAATACAACCCGGGATAACCAGAACGAACACCAACCTCCCTCAAGAAAAGACAACAGCCAGTTCAAATGCTACAACTGTGGCAAACTAGGGCATCTTGCCCGGAACTTCCGAAATAAGCATTCTGCTCCACAAGCAAACCTTATCGAAGACCAACTTGTTGTTATGATCTCTGAGATCAACATGGTTAGTGGATGAGGGTTGGTGGGTTGACATTGGTTCTTCTCGTCATGTATGCTATGATTGCTTTGTTCAAATCCTATGCGGAAGCTGCGGACAAGAAAGTGATGCTGGGTAACTCCTACACCACTATGGTTGTTGGGACAGGTGAAGTGGAACTGAAGTTCACCTATGGGAAGACTGTTATTCTCAAGGATATGTTGCAAACTCCTGAGATAAGGAAGAAATTGATTTCAAGTTATCTCCTGAACAAGGCTGGATTTACACAAACTAATGGGGTTGATTTGTATACTCTCACTAAAATAATATTTTATGGGAAAAAGGTTATGCTACTGATGGAATGTTCAAACTCAATGTTGCTATTAATTAAAATAATTATTCTGCTTACATGTTGTGTTCTTTTAATGTTTGACATGCTCGACTTTGTCATGTTAATAAATGCATTATTAAGAATATGAGTGACTTAGGTTTAATTCCTGTATTAGAGGTGGAAAACGGTATTTTATCACATTTATTAATGATTGTTAAAATTATGCATATGTTTATCTTATGAAAAATAAAAGTGAAGCGTTTGACATGTTTAAACTATTTCACACAGAAATTGAAAATCGATTTAATAGGAAAATTAAAAGATTTCGTAGTGATAGAGGTACTGAGTATGATTCTACATCTTTTATTGAATACTATAAATTTCATGGTATTATTCATGAGAAAACTGCACCTTATTCTTCTGAAATGAATGGAAAAACCGAAAGAAAAAATAGAACTTATGCTAAAGCTGTAGTTTCTATTTTAATTAATTCTGGTGCTCCCTCATTTTGGTGGGGAGAAATTATATTGACTGTTTGTTATGTTTTTAATAGAGTGCCTAAGTCAAGTGATAAAGTTTCACTTTATGAAATTTTGAAAAATAGAAAACCTAACTTGTTATATCTTAGAACTTAGGGTTGTCTTGCCTATGTTAGAATTCATGATCCTAAAAGGATTAAACTTGCTAGTAGAAGATATGAATGTGTTTTTATTGTTATTCTTTTAATAGTAAAGCATATAAATTTTATGATTTGAAAAATCATGTTGTGATTGAATCTGTTGACACTAATTTCTATGAGAATAAATTTCTTATTATCTTGAAGAATAGTAGAGGTTAATCCTCTAGTATTAATCTAATGAAAAGTTAATAAATCTGATAAGGAAATTGAATCTATACCTAAAAGGAGTAAACAGTCTAGAACAATTAAGATTTTGGTCCTGATTTTTATGCATACACCTTATAAGATCTTACTACTCTAAAAGAAACATTGTCATCTTTAAATGCTGATTTGTGGCAAGAAGCAATAAAAGATGAAATGAGTTCTTTACAATATAATAGGACTTGTCATTTAGTAGATTTACCTTCAGGTTGTAAAACCATAGGTTGTAAATGGATACTTAAGAAGAAATTAAAACCTGACGGTTTAATAGATAAATATAAGGCTAGACTTGTTGCCAAATGATATAGACAAAGAGAAAACATATATTTTTTTGACACTTTCTCACCATTAACTAGGATTACATCTATTCGTATGTCTATTTATCTAGTTATGATCCATGATCTTATTGTGCATCAAATGAATGTTAAAACTGCTTTTTTGAATTGAGAATTAGATAAGAGATTTACATGGACCAACATGAATGATTTGTAATACCTGGTCAAGAAAATAAAGTTTATAAACTTGATAAATCTCTATATGGCTTAAAACAGGCACCGAAACAATGGCACGAGATATTTGATAACCTAGTTTTAGAAAATGGATATAATGTGAATGAAAGCGATAAGTGTAGATACTATAAATCAGAAAATGAGATTTGTACTATTATATGCTTGTATGTGGATGATATGCTCATTTTTACTTCCAATATCCATATTAGGAATAATGTTAAATTTATGTTTTGTGCTAATTTTGATATGAAAGACTTAGGTGAAGCAAGTGTAATTTTAGGTATTAAAATTACTAGGTCAGAAAAGGGAATTTCTTTAGATCAATCACATTACATCGAGAAAATCTCGAGGAAGTATAATTACTTTGACTATAAATCTACATGTACACCTTATGATCCTAGTGTAAACTTATTCAAGAACACTGGTGACGGTGTTACACAAATTGAGTATGCGAGCATTATTGGTAGTCTTCGATATGCTACTGATTGCACTAGACCTGACATTACCTATGTCATAGGATTATTATGCAGATTTACTAGTAGACCTAGTATCACTACAAGAAATTATAGTTTTAGCGACGGAATTTAGCGACGGAATATTCTGTTTCAAAATTTAACAACGAAATAGAGACGGATAAAGAAAGTAGGGACGAAATTTAGCGACAAAAAAATTTTCATCTCTAAATTAGAGACGGAAACAAAATTCCATCGCTAATTAGAAATAGATTATTATTCTGTCGCTAATTTCATCTAGAAACAGAATTTTTCCGTCTCTAATCCGTCGCTATTAGAACGAAATTAATATTTCATCGCTAAATAGAAACATAATCTTTATTCCGTTGTTAATTTTAAGTTTTTATTTTCATTTTAATTTTAATTACTAATTTCCAAAACTATTGGTAATTAGAGATAGAATTTTCCCGTCGCTAATTAGAAACAGAATTAAAATTTCGTCGCAAATTAGAAACGGAATCTTTATTTCGTCGCTAATTTTAAATTTTTTATTTTAATTTTAATTTTATTTTCTAATTTCCAAAACTATTGGTAATTAGAAACGGAATTTTTTTGTCGCTAATTAGAAACGAAATCTTTATTTTCGTTGCTAATTTTAAATTTTAAATTTTAAATTTTAATTTTAATTTCTAATTTCCAAAACTGTTGGTAATTAGAAACGTAATTTTTCCGTCGCTAATTAGAAACAAAATTAAAATTTTGTAGCTAATTTTTAAAATTTTCAATCCCCCCAAAAATTTAATCCTTTCGGCGCCCTTTTTTTAAAAAAAAAATATAGACGAATTTTTCATCGCTAATTAGAAACGGAATATCTATTCAGTCGCTAAATAGAAACGGAATCTCTATTTCGTCGCTAATTTTTAAAATTTTCAATCCCCCCAAAAATTTATTCATTTCGGCGCCACTTTTTTAAAAAAATAGAGACGAATTTTTCGTTGCTAATTAGAAACGAAGTCTATATTCCGTCGCTAAATAGAAATGGAATCTATATTTCGTCACTAATTTTTAAAATTTTCAATCCCTCCAATATAATGGTAAGAGACGACAAATACATCGTAAACACAGCACGGTTAGAGAATATCTCTCTATTGGAGCTGTAAGAGTGGATTATATACGGACTCATGATAACTTAGTTGATCATTTGACGAAAGGTTTAGCAAAAGAGAATATATTCAATACTTCAAAAAGAATGGGACTATTGCCATTAAATAATTAGATTACTTGTGATGGTAACCCGACCTATAGATTGGAGATCCCAAGAAATAGGTTCTGTTGACGGCTGATTTTTGTCTCAGGGGCAATAAGGGAATACCGCTCCCAGGATAATCTTCCTTCAACAGTGAATTTGTTTGGTTATGGGAAGCCAAAAGAAAACTTTGACAAAAGGGACAAACACGCAGATCAACGCAAAGTATTAACGTGGTTCGGCGGATTGAATCCAACCTATGTCCACGGGCACAAAATGGATGGGTGTTTTATTACCAAAATGTGCTCGGCCGACCTGTTTTGTGATCTGTCAGTATGGAAACCGAGCTGTTTGTGTTTACAGAATAGTTCTTTCTAGCTTTTTAGTAATCAAACTTACTAATCAATCAACCAACCCTTACAAATGTGTTTCCCCCTCCTATTTATACTAGCAAAGAGGCGGTTTTATCCCCCCTCTAGATGACACTACCCATGTGGACTCATTAATGGAATTCCTTCCCCTAAGGCCATTTGGCCGAAAATTTCTTACTTTCATCATTACTATGTCCCATCACCTTATCTTATAAGAATGGTGTCCCATCATCTTGTCCTATAAGAATGAGGCGGTGGAAAATATCTCGCCATCTGCTCGATCTTCATGAGGTCGGTCACAACGGCCCTATGAGCTGAGAAAATTGCTATCGATATGATAATATTCGACCAGCCGTGCTGAAGTGGTCGGCCACTTGTCACCAAGTGCTCGGCCTTTACTGTTGGCACATGTTTGTTATCTGGTCGGAAACACCCTTCTGGCCGGGTCGGCATTAAGGGTCTTGATCAAAATGAAGTTACCCTTCATATCCCTGTCGTACTGTTCAATCATCATAGTACCATAATTTACCTCCAAAATATGTCCCATTGTTCTCGGTTCCAACAAGTGTGCAAGTTGGTGCCGGGAACTATATAAAAAGAGTGGTACCATTGATAAACTGGTGGCCGACCTTTGGAGAAGAAACTCATCGGCCCACACTCACTTTGTCCTTGGTACAACTCCGATGCTCAATCTGATCTCCTTCCAGCCAAAGCGAAATCTCTTTATTTCCCTTCCGGAAACCGCCCCTCGAGACGCGCAACCGTCACATCCTCTTAAATACACATCCAATCACTTCTATGGTTTAACGTGATCCTGCCACTTGTCAACCATATGTCATCCTCCCACCAAAAAACAAGTAATCCGACCGCGATTGCTAACTCAAAGGGCGCCTAAACCCAACCGTCCATCCAATTCTGGCAAATCACTCCTGATCTTGACACGTGGCTTACATCTGACGCTTTTGTTTCAATCCAACGGCAACAAATGCACTGAACCGACTATAAAAAAGCAGAATAAACATTGTTTCTCTCTTTTACGAACATCTGAATCTTCCCAACTGCGAGAATTCTTCATTCCCAACCGTGATCAGTGAACTCAACGAATGACCAGAACGCACCGAACAACCTTCAAACCTTCCAAAAGTACCAAGTAAGACTTCTAAAAAACCTTCTTGCTTTACTTTGTATGAGTTGTGAACCCTGATGTTTTTTTCTTCTTCTTTATGTTTGTTTTGTGTTTTGTGTTGTTATTTTTTATATGTGGTGAAGCATGTCTCTGTTTGGGATTTTCATAGTGCATATGTGTTTGGCGGGATGATTAGTGATAGGTTAGGATAGCTTCGAGTTGTTTTGGGGCTTGTGTTTGGCTTGATGTAGCTAGGAAGAGATTTGTTTGTTTGTGGACATTGATAAGGCGTATATAGACTATAGGCTTAGTTGTCGGAATTTTAGGGTAGCTATCTAAGTCCTCGGTACATTAAAATAGTCATAGACTAACCTTTTCACCCACTTCGACGGTTAGGAATGTCTGACAGCGAAACCTCCTCAGCAAAGCCTTCAAAACCTCAAACTTCTCATGCCGAATAGCCTTCCTCAAGCTCGGAAGTGCCTAATATAGAGGATCCTAACACCACCCCTACCCCTTCCGAAATTGAACAAGACACCTACCACTACAGAATTCCCCAGAAGGATCCGGAGCCCGACGAACTCGACCACTCGACTCTGGATATGAATCGGCCTTCCAAGATAACTGATGATTATCTGGACCTGCTTCGACAACGCTATGACATCCCAATAGACATTGTCATTGAAGTTCCTCGCCTATATGATCGTGCCAGCCAACCTGATGAGGGCTTGGTTGCCCTTCTTCCAGCCTTCTTCGAATGTGGACTTCGTCTACCCATACAGCGCTACTTCGCATGGATGCTAGCCGGAATGGAGATTGCCCTCTGCCAACTAAACCTGAACAGTTGGAGGATTTTGGTCGGGCTGCATATGATTTGGCACCGGGCAGGCCTTAGTGAGCCAACCCTTGAAGAAGTGAAAAGGTTGTACAGACTGAAGGCCAATCCCAAAAAACATCATGTTGGTATTACCTCTCCGCCTACGCCGAATCATCAAATATCATCCGCAAGCTCCCCGATTCTAATAAAAACTTCAAGGATTCATGGTTCTGGGCCACGGGAGACTGGGGACTGGCCCTGACAACATATGAAGTGAGACTTCAGTCCTAGATATCTTCAGAGCGGGAGGTTAGGAATCTAACTCTTAGTGTTTCTGCTTTTTCTTTTTACGATAGAACTCTAACTTCCTGACACTTCCCAGCCTGTTGGAGGGATGCTCCACCGGATGCGGATACAGCACGCTCGACGATATGCCGACCACTGAAAGAAACTGGTTAATGATGCGGCCTTTGTTGAGTCGAGCCTCATTCGAACTGCTCCCCCGAAAGTCCCGGGGCGGATAGGTAGATTCTTACTAACCTCCCAACTAACCCCCTTGTTTGCTAGGTATAATAATGACTTCAAACTTTTCAGATTCCGAACTGACCACGTTCTTGCCTTTGCTTTTTGTAGGAATGTCGAAACGCCCAAAATACCTTGAACAGTTGGCCGGTGTGACAAAGAAAACCGATCAATCTGGAGTCGGGCCTTCTCGGAAACGGCCAACAAGCTCCGAGGCCAAAAAGGTGATTGAAAAAACGGCTCCGCCGACCATCCAGAGTTCGGCTCCCCCTTCCAGGGCATCACCACCAACTACCGGCCGACCTGCCAGCCCCCCAAAGCCTACAAGAAAAAGAAGACGTTTGATTGGGGCAGGGGAAGCCGAGCTCGCTCGGGAGATCGAGGAGGAACAGGTCCTGATCAGAAAGCAGACTGCTCGGAAAGAGAAGAAAATGCCGGAGGGCTCCTCCAAAACGTGGAAGGGCGTCGTGATACTCAGTGCCGAGGACCTCAGCTAGGACATAAGAGATGCCACTTCTCATTTAGTGCCGGCATTCAACGAACTGACCGAGGCAGTCCCTCCGGCAAAGATTCTGAAATACGAAGATCTCTCCCCCGAGGATGTGGTCTTCGTGCTAGGCTCCCAAATGGCCAAGGTAACGATCTTTTTCATTTGCGTTCTGAATTTTTGACTTAGACTGAATTCTGATTTCTACTTCTTCTCGGCAGGCAAACTATCTAGTGGCTAAGAATAAAGATCTTATTCTGAGCCTTCTATCTGAAGGAGGTCAAGCCCAGAGGCTCCAAACCAAGATTACTGAAATGGAGGCCGAGCTGGCTAAAAAGGACGAGGAGATAAAGAGCTTGGAGCTGGCCGCAGTCGAGGCTCACTCAACAAACAAGTCTCTCAGATCCGCCGCCTCACTGGAAATGAAAAATGCCGAGGCTACCAAGAAGGACTTGGAGACTGCCCAGGCTGACAACAGGGTACTGAGAGTGGAAATGTGCAGTCTTGAGTCCAAGCTGAGGGCCAAGGACGAGGAGATGGCCCGGGTTTACGAGGAGCTTAAAAAGAAGAAAGCTGAGATGGAGACCGAGAGGGAGGAAATCATACTCGAGGGGGTCGGAGACTGCGCTGAAATTATCCCGATAGTGCTGCCCAATTTGGACATGGGGCCCATCCATGCGGCTATCCGATATTACAATGGGGAGATATCTCAAGAAGAATTTCAAAAATGGTTGCCCCCTTCTCCTGAAGAAGTATTGGATCCCGATCCCATTTCAGTCGTCCCGGCGTCTCCAGCTCCTGAAGAAAACCGACCAGATGGTCCTGCTCCTGCAACTATAATTTCCGAGGTCTCTCAAGCCGTTCATATGGAAGCCACTGCCCCTCCTCCTGAGGCCGAGCCTAGCCATCTGCCACCCGAGCATATTAAAGGAGAGCCAATTGCCCATGCGCAGGCCGATGAGTGAAGGGTAACCCGCACAGGGCCCCATGTAAACTTGAACAAAACATAAATTTCTCTAATAACTTCTTTACAATTACGTATTTTTTGTCAATTCATGTCTCTATCATAATTCTTGCCTTACATAATTTACTCCGAATATGTTCTTGTAAGTGACCACTCGAGGTCTGGCCGACCGAAGAGACTGACTCAGTGGGACGTAACCCGACCCCGAGCTGAGAGAAACACTTGGCTCTAGGGGAATGTTACGTCCCCATACCAAAAGGTAGACTCGGTGGGACAAAACCCGACCCCGACCTAAGAGAAACACTTGGCTCTGGGGGAATGTTACGTCCCTAGACCAAAAGGCTGACTCGGTGGGACATAACCCGACCTCGAGCTGAAAGAAACACTTGGCTCTGGGATAATGTTACGTCCACAGACCAAAAGGTAGACTCGGTGGGACGTAACCCGGGGGAATGTTACGTCCCTAGACCAAAAGGCTGACACCAGTGTTTGGCGTGCCACGGGTTGGGTGCCCTTCCCGATCTCAATTCATCCATTCGCCTCGAGTATGTCCCCGGAATATTGAACACGGCTTTCACATTTAATTAAAAAAACAAGCAAATAATGAACAAGCTTCTTAATTCAATAGTGAAAGTTTTATTCATATTCATGGGGCATACTGCCCTCCTTACAATTCTATGTGGGTCATTTTAAGAGAGGCTTTTATAACAAAGTCTTTAACCCTGGTCGGGTCACTCATGGGACTTTTCTGCCCGAGAAAGAGACTTACTGGAAATATTTCCTCAGCATCTCGGCATTCCAATGCTTCTTCAGCCGAGTGTCGTCCAGCTGTTCCAAAAGATAGGCATCCGGCCTCACAATCTCCACAACGTTATACGGGCCTTCCCATTTGGCACCCAACGAACCCTCATCTGGCCTTCGGGGTGTTCAAAGTAACTCTTCTCAATACCAGGTCGCCCGGAAGGAAGGACCGGGTCTGAACCCTTTTGTTATAGAAACGGCCATTCTTTGTTGATAGATTGCTGCATTCACAGCCGACCTCTCCCTTTTTTCTTCGATCAGGTCGAGGTGATTTCTGATGAGCTCTTCAATCTGCTTGTCCTCAAAATGCTAGACCCTGTGGGTAGTCATCCCAATTTCTGCTAGAATAACTGCTTCAAACCCATAGGATAAAGAAAATGGTTTTCCCCCGTTGAATCCTTACAGGTTGTCCGGTGCGCCCACAATACTTCTAGTAGCTCCTCGACCCGAGCCGAGCCTTAAGATTTGCTTTGATGGTTTTGTTGGTTGCCTCAACCTGTCTATTAGACTTGGGATGGGCAGGTGAAGCGAATCTTAAGGCGATTTGGAGATCCTCACAGAGCTTCCTGAAGCCTTTACTATCGAACTGCTTCCCATTATCTGTGATGATGGCCTGAGGAATCCCGAACCTGCAGATAATATTTTTCCTCAAAAACTCAGTCGCTCGCTTCTTTGTGATCACGGACAGGGGCTCGGCTTCCACCCACTTGGTGAAATAATTTATGGTAACAATAGCATAATTTTCTTGTCCACGCCCTTTCTGCATCGGCCCAATAATATTCAAGCCCCACTAAGCGAACGGCCATGGGCTGGAGAATGTAGTTAACTGTTCTGCAGGCAGGTGATGGATGTTGACATTCTTTTGACATCCTTCGCATTTCCAGGCTATCCTCATCCCATCCTGATGCATAGTTGGCCAGTAAAATTCTTGCCTTAAAGCTTTGAAAGTAATTGATTGTCCCCCGGCATGGCTCCCACAAATTCCTACATGAATCTCTCAGAGTACATAATCAGCCTCCTCATCTATTAGGCATCTCAAGAGTGGTACCGTATAGCCCCTCTGGTACAGCACTCCTTCAATCAAAGAAAACTTGCTGCTTTTGTACTTCAACTTCCTGGCCTCTTTCTTTTCCTCCGGTATTTCCCCAGTTTCCAAATACTTTCTGATCGGCTGCATCCAAGAAGACTCATTTTCCACATCCAGCTCCATTACCACGGGCTCTCCCACACTTTTTACTTGGAGACATATTAGAGGGATTGTTCTGGGCCTTTCTGATCTGATTGATGACGCGAGCCGTGGTAGAGAGTCTGCTTGATAGTTATTCTCTCGACCGACCTGCTCGAATTGCAAATTCCTCATTCTTCTGATCAATCTCTTTACTTCTGCCAAGTAGGCTATCATATTGATTCCCTGGCCTGGAACTCTCCATTTAGCTGCTGGACGGCCAACTGGGAGTCACTCTTCACAACTACATCACGAACACCCATCGTCGTACACAATCTTAAGCCGGCCAGAATTGCCTCATATTCAGCCTCATTATTAGTGGCCTCGAAGGTGAATCTCAAGGCGTACACTACCTCCTCGCCTTCACCTCTTTTTAATACAATTTGGGTTCCACAACCTTGTGAGGTGACAGATCCATCTACCGACAATTCCCATCCACCTTCCACAATAGCCAAAATCTGGGATACCATAAATTCCGCCACAAAGTCCGCCAAAGCCTGACCCTTTTACCGTTGCTCTTGGTAGGTAGGAAATGTCGTGCTCACTCAACTCTACCGACCATTTTACTAACCTACCCAAGACCTCCGGTTTCTGTAGGATATGTCTTAATGGACAGTTGGTGTAAACCCCAATAGGATGGGTCTGGAAATAAGGTCGTAACTTTCGGGCCGCAATAATTAAAGACAAAGCGACCAGTTCATGCGTCGAATATCTAGTTTCAGCATCTAACAGAGCTTTACTAACATAATATACTAACATTTGAACATTATCGGCCTCTTGTACTAATACTGAACTTACAGCATGCTCAGAAACAGCTAAGTACAAGAATAAGGTCTTACATGGGTCGACTTTGCTAAGAGTGGGGGCTGTGTCAAGTATTGCTTCAACTGCAGGAAGGCCTCCTCGTATTCTGTCGTCTAGTTGACTTCCCTTTTTGCCTTCTTGATAACCTTGAAGAAAGGGTGACACTTGTCGGTTGCTCGGGAAATAAACCGATTCAATGCGGCCACTCGACCAGTTAAACTTTGTACTTCTTTGACTGCTCCGGGGGATTTTAGATCCTGAATAGCCCGGATCTTCCAAGGATTTACTTCTATGCCTCTAGAGCTCACCATATAGCCCAAAAACTTTCCCGAGGCCACCCCAAAAGCATATTTTTCCGAATTCAACCTCAGGTTATGCTTCCGTAGTAACTCGAATGTTTTCTCTAGATCGGTTACATGACAGGCTGGCTCCATGGACATGGTTATCATATCATCGACGTACATTAACATGGATGTGCCGATGAGTGGCTTGAAGATCTTGTTCACCAACCTCTGAAATGTCACCCCAGCATTCTTTAAACTAAAGGGCATCACTTTGTAACAATACAGCCCTTGGTCGGTGATGAAGGTTGTCGTTTCCTCATCCTCAGTATACATCTTGACCTGGTTATACCCCGAGAACGCATCCATAAAACTGAGTAGCCCGTGACAGGCTGTTGAATCTACCAATTGGTCCACCATCGGTAGTGGGAAGCTGTCCTTTGGGCAAGCTTTGTTGAGGTCGGTAAAATCCACACACATCCTCCACTTTCCTGTGGGTTTTTTTACCAAGACCACATTTGATACCCAATCCGGGTACCTTGCCTCTCTGATAAACCCAACTTTCAATAACTTTTCTACTTCGGTGGCTATCGCCTCGCACCGCTCCTGGTTAAAGATACTTCTTCTTTGCTTGACCGGTTTATGGGTCGGACCCACCGCCAAATGATGATTAATAAATTTCGGATCTATACCGGGCATATCATCATGCCCTCATGCAAACACATTCGGGTACTGCTTTAAGAACTTCAACAAGTCCCACTTCAGGGCTCCATCCAAGTCTGCTAATATTTTTACATTTTTACCCAGCCCGAACAGCTCTACTGACTCCAGTTCTTCAATCGCCCCTAACCGAGCAACTTTCTTTAGCCGAGGACCTAGAGCTTTACTCATTCCTTCCCCATCTTCGTTTCCCTTTCTCTTCTGACCACCATCTTCAATACAAATGGTCTCCCTTGAGAGGGTGGCGAAACAACTCCGGGCGGCTTTCTGACTTCCGCACACAATTCCAATTCCGTCCCGAGTAGGAAACTTTAACTTCAAGTAGTAGCAGGACATTTCAGCTTTTAACTTCATCATAAATGGCCGACCAACGATAACCTGGTAACTGCTCATGCAGTCTACCACTGTGAAGTCCGTCATAATTGTCCGAGACCATGGAGGGGTTCCGACTGTCATCGCCAATTGTATCCTTCCCAATAGAACCACTGTTGAACCCCCGAAACTGTACAGGGGAGTCCCATCATCAGTTAAGGTCGCATATTCCACCCCGAGGCCGTCCAGAGCTTCTTTGGAAATTACATCTACCGCACTTTCAGGATCCACCAGGATCATGTCCACCTCGGAACCACCGATCATTGCCTTAATCACCAAGGCATCATCATGGAGGAAACTCACCCCACGAGCATCCTCATCTGTGAACATTATTGGCACTGACCGACCACCCTGAGCTCCTGGTGCTTATTCCATTGCCAATATCGCTGGCCCTCGGGTACGATTGTAATTCTTTCTCGACCGATTAGAATCTTCGGTCAGCGTTCTTCCTCCGGCAATGGTATTCACATGTCTGCGATTCGACCTTTGCCTGGCCACCATAATTTCGTGGTCGATGTAGTTATTCAGATAACCATTGCGCGCTAGGTCTTCCATTTGTTCTTGCAAGTCTTTGCATCCGTATGTCGTATGCCCCTTCAAATTATGGTGCATACAATAGGATCTTTCATTCCTCATATCCGGGGGTACCTCCTGAAATCAGGTTTTGTCAAGAGGCCTCTGCCTTGGATCTTTGTGATGATTTGCCTTAACGGTTTATTCATAGGAACGTACGCCTCATCCCTGGTGACTTGGTTCACATGAACCGGAACTCTTCTCTCTTGATCACTTTGAGGCATCAGCTTGAATTCCCTTTCCCTCAGGGGTGGTTTCCTGAATTCCCTATCTGGCCTCCGAGGAACTTCTGCCCTTACCACCCTTTCTTTGGTAGTTGTGCCCCTTCGGGATATCTTCTCCTCTTCTTCCAGCAAAGCGAACCTCCGGGCTATTTCTAATGTGGTGGCATAGTCCGGTGTGTTCTGGATTCTCAGGTGGGTCCATAGCCTCCCAACCTTCAGGGCCCCTTTCAAACTTTCCAAGGCCTCTAGCGACTCATATCCTCCGACCTCGAGCACCAAGTTGTGATACCGTTTAATGAAAACTCTCAGGGGCTCGTCATCCCCTTGTTTTACAAGCCGCAACTCCCCAATCGTCTTCTTCGGGACACATGCCTCTTTAAAGTGCCGAAAAAATGACTTCTGAAGCTGTGAGAAGCTACGATGCTTCCTGGGGTTATACTTCCAAACCACAGGACTGCGAGCCCGCCCAAGGTTAATGGGAAGACTTTACAAATGGCATCCCCCACCATTCTTTGGACCTCCAACAACAAAACGAAACCCTCAATATGCGATTTCGGATCGGTATGGCCTTTATAGGGTGTCAGAGTCGGCATGGTGAATCATTTTGGGAATTTTGCCAACCTTATTTCCTCTGTGAATGGAGATTCAACCTCACCGTCCCGAGCATCCCATGCATCAGCTTTGAAGCTCTTTTCCCACTTAGACATTTCTTTTCTTAACCAAGCTTTCATGTTGTCATCAGGGTTACCACGCTGCCCCCCGCGACCTTCCTCGCGCCTGTCACTAAGGCGCATGCCACGACCAGAAATTTCCCGTTCAACTCCGCCGCGCCTCCTATCTTCCCTTCAGGTGTCGTGTGGGCTATCATAGGAAGAATTTGGCGACTGCCTCTCCTCTTTTTCTTCCCACATATCCTCTGCTTGCAAATCCTTTTCTATCACCTGAGACCTCATCCCGCCGGGGTCCTTCCTCCTGGGTTCATCGTCTCCACTCACATCTACAACTCTCTTTCCTTCCGCTATTTCACTTCTCCTCCAGCTGGTTCCAGCTTCAAGTCTTTCATTATTCGTCTTTTCCATTCTCTCCAGTTTGTCCATCATGGATTTCAAGAGGGTTTGATTTTCCTCTCTATCGTTCATCATACTTTCCTCCATTTTTTCCATCCATTCTGTTGAACTTTCTAACGACTGGTGGTTTCCACCTTCTGCCATCTTCCTATTATATAAGTTTCTTTTCGTTGAATCCCCACACACGGCGCCAACTGTTGACGGCTGATTTTTATCTCAGGGGCAATAAGGGAATATCGCTCCCGGGATAATCTTCATTCAACAGTGAATTTGTTTGGTTATGGGAAGCTAAGGGTGAGCATCGGTTCCGGGTCTACCCGGAACCGGTTGGAACCGAACCGAAAATCCGGGTTTAGAACCGGAACCGATTGTAACCGGTTCGGTTCCGATTCCAAATATAAGGAACCGGTTGTAACCGAACCGGTTGTAACCGATCCGGTTCCGGTTCCAGAATAATCAGAACCAGAACCGGACCATAGAACTGGAACTGGAACCGCATTTTAGAATCGGAATATATACCCGATTTTTGTGACACATTTGTAAATTAAATACAATGTTGTTAAAGCAAAACTCGGTTGCATAATCATTCTACAAACTTCATGACAGAAACTGAATGATCTTGAAGAAAACCCTTGTATAATTCATAGCCAATTCCAGTTGTTATTACTTTTTCTTTCATAATTGCTTGTTGCTGTCTTGAGTGCTTCAACACAGAAACAACGAATAGGGTTTCGTTTGTTGTTGCAAGATTTGATCAAATTTTCTAGTAAAATCTTTCCATTCCCCATCACAAATGTTTGCTTATCTGAGTTCTTCGAATGCTTGATTTTTCTCTCAAAAAAAGAACCCATCTAACACATGTTCATAAACAATGAAATGATTTGACTGAATTGAACAAAACATAAAACTAACTAGTACTAGTAGAACTTCTAAATGTTTAAGTTTCAGGAAAAATAATTATTTTCTTTGACAATTACTATCTTATATTAATAAAAAAAGAAAACATTTGCTACATATTTCATTTAATTCTAGAAACAAATCATTAGAAACACATACTGACAGAATTTATATGCAGACATGCTTGAGTGTCGTAGTTGTTTGTTGCTGCTTTGAACTCATTTGTAGTGAAGCAACAATTAAGATTGTGTTTACCATTAGAAGAGGCAATCAATTTTCTGCTTGCTTTTATTCCTTGAATGTGCGTGTTATCTAACATTTTATTCACGTGTGATAAATAATTATATTTTTTAAATTTTAACAATGTTATATAAATAGGGTAATTTGGAACCGAACCGGAACCGGACCGAAACCGAATTGGAACCGAATAATAGGGTACCCTATTTAATTGGGTAGGTTCCGGTTCCACTTAGTTAGGAACCGATTTTTTCCGGGTAGGTTCCGGTTCTATGCGGAACCAGAACCGAAACCGGTTTTGCTCACCCCTATGGGAAGCCAAAAGCAAACTTTGACAAAATGGACAAACACGCAGATCAACGCAAAGTATTAACGTGGTTCGGCGGATTGAATCCAACCTACGTCCACGGGCACAAAATGGATGGGTGTTTTATTACAGAAATGTGCTCGACCGACCTGTTTTGTGATCGTTCAGTGTAGAAACCGAGCTGTTTGTGTTTACAGAATAGTTCTCTCTAGCTTTTTAGTAATCAAACTTACTAATCAATCAAACAACCCTTGCAAATGTGTTTCCCCCTCCTATTTATACTAGCAAAGAGGCGGTTCTATCCCCCCCTCTAGATGACATTACCCATGTGGACTCATTAATGAAATTCCTTCCCCCAATGCCACTTGGCCGAAAATATCTTACTTTCATCATTACTATGTCCCATCATTTTATCTTATAAGAATGGTGTCACATCATCTTATCCTATAAGAATGAGGCGGTGGAAAATATATCGCCATATGCTCGGTCTTCATGAGGTCGGTCACAACGGCCCTCTGAACTGAGAAAACTGCTACCGATCTGATAATATCTGACTAGCCGTGCTGAAGTGGTCGGCCACTTGTCACCAAGTGCTCGGCCTTTACTGTTGGCACATGTCTGTCATCTGGTCGGAAACACCCTTCTGGCCGGGTCGGCATTAAGGGTCTTGGTCAAAATGAAGTTACCATTCCTACCCATGCCGTACTGTTCAAACATCATAGTATCAGAATTTACCTCCAACAGGTTCAATGGATAATAACAAGTCATAAGCAATGAGAGTTGAATCATGCTAATAATCAACAAGTTCAATTCTGAGAGCATGATATCCTGAAGAGATGTAATGGTGAGTTATTTAACTCTTAATGCGTTTTATACTCTATGTAGAGTGGAGTACCTAGCTACATGAGTATTCTTGATAGACACACCTAAGTGAATGTAGAAGTGAGGCCGCTTATTATGAAATTTTGGGCAAAAGTTTCTAGAGCATTCACTAGACTGGGATATACGTGCACGACTATAATGCACGGGCTTTTTAACCTCACCCTGAAAGGTTTATGTGTGTAACATTGTCAAAGATGGAGTTCAAAACTACGAGTTACTCTAGTATATTTCGAATCGTCAATATTATGTAAAGGTTCAAGTCGAGAGACACATTTATTTATGCATGACCTTATGTTATGTTGCTTGATGAAAATATATTTTATTAAAATTCAAGTGGGAGATTGTTGGTTTTTAATGAATTTTTTTATAAAAAAAAAATAAAAAATAAAAAAAATAAAAAAAAAAAAATTGGCCTTAATGTTTTGAGGAGTTACAAAAGTTATTATGGAAAAGTTTGAAAAAAAAATTCAAATTATTAAGATTTTTTGTTACAAAAATCGACCATTCAAAATAGGTGTAATGTATTAAGGGAATTACAAATTTGATTCTTAAGCTGTAACAGTGAGTGTAATTATCAACGATTTATAATTTTTATTTAAATATTAAAATCAGTTTTTGTTTTATGTGGATGTCGGGGCCGAATTTATACAACACATATTCTAGGCAGAGCCACGAATATCTTAAAGAGAATGATATAATCGGTGACTCAATCCAATTTCAATTTTAATTTTTGGTGTGAACGGTAATATTGTTCAACAACAACTGAATTGAAAAACAGAAGCGCCTGGGTTGCTGAGCGTTGGCTGAATATCCAAGTGACTACCGAATTTGAGGGAGTTGTTTGCTTAGTGGAACATCTTCAGACTCAACACCTGTCAATCGCTGCTGGAGCATCTGTACAATATGCTTTTCCGCAGGTCAGTGGTAGTTTGTGATTTTGTTGATTTTCGTGGACAAATACACAAAGGGCATGTTTATGTCTATCTATTCGCAATCGCCAATTTATGGTGGCCAAATCGCTATACTATACACGGTCCATATTACTGTTGATGTAAAGGGATTATGGAGACTAGTCTGATTTATGGAGTCATCTGTTTGGATTCTGAAAAATTGAGTGTCACATCACATTGTTATATAATGCCACTGGTGGAAGGTATAATGCTTACAACTATCTTAGTTTTGAATTTATTTCTTTGTTTAACTATCATTTCTAGAATTGTGTTGCCACCTACATGCACATCTCTACTTATCAGGTCAATGGGCATCCTATTTTCATTCGATTTTGTCTGATGGCCTACTACGGCTTTCGAAAAAGCGTTATCAAACGGACATAAAGTTTCAGGCAGATATTAATATGAACCTGATCCGCTGTTGGGGCAGCGGCCTCGCTGAGCGGCCAGAGTTTTATCATTCTTGTTATATTTACGTAGGTCTGGCAAGAATTTTGGATTACTGGAGATGTTGACGGAAGGGGTGTCCCGGTATCAAATCCAAATGGTCGGTCCCCTTGACCATGAACTATTTATGATATGCGAAAGACATACTGTCAAGCTTCTAAGGAACCATCCAAGTCTTGCTCTTTGGGTTGGTGGAAATGAACAATTTCCACCAGAGGACATCAATGAAGCTTTGAAGAATGACCTGAAGCTCCATCCTTATTTTCAGAATTCCAGAAACTGGGAAGTCTACAGAAGATTTGTCTCTGGCGGTTAAGGATCCTAGCCTATATCTCGATGGTACACACATTTATATACAGGGATCCATGTGGGAAGGCTTTGCAGATGGAAACGGGAACTTCACTGATGGTCCTTATGAAATCCAGTATCCTGAAGACTTCTTCAAGGATAGTTTTTACCAGTATGGATTCAATCCTGAGGTGTGTCCGGTGGGAATGCCAGTTGCAGCTACCATCAGAGCAACAATGCCTCCAGAAGGATGGAAAATTCCAGTGTTTAAAAAGGTTTCTGATGGTTACATAGAAGAAGTTCCAAACCCCATTTGGGATTACCACAAGTATATTCCTTATTCAAAACCAGGGAAGATTCATGATCAGATTCTATCTTATGGTACCCCAAAAGACCTTGATGATTTTTGTTTAAAGGTAGTTTCTAAATCTTCTTTTAAATAGATTAGGCTGCTTTTACCATGCTGTCTTTGTCTTATTTACATATGTAGAACAACCTTTGCAGGCTCAACTTGTTAACTACATTCAGTATAGAGCTCTATTGGAGGGTTGGACTTCCCGAATGTGGAGCAAATACACTGGTGTTCTGATTTGGAAGAATCAGAATCCTTGGACGGGTCTCCGAAGTCAGTCTTATGATCATCTCCTTGACCAAGCAGCAGGATTCTATGGCTGTCGATGTGCTGCAGAACCTATTCATGTCCAGCTGAACCTGGCCACATATTATATAGAAGAAAGTAGACTACAGTATTAACAGTTAAAGTGAACGACTTGAATTGTCTAATAAATTAAATTCGTATAATTTGTCCAATGCAAACTGGAAAGTGTTCATCGAGTGATTAATGTTTGATGATTCATATCCTTAAAACTCTTGCCTGCAGCCAGAATGTCTATTTAAGAAAGAAACCTGCCTTTATCTTTTGACAGTAATTGAAAATGCATTCTGTTTTTTTTTTTTTTTTGAGAAGGTTGTTAACACTACGTTGCAGGAACTCTCTGACGTAGCAATAGAAGCATCAGTTTGGGATCTGGAAGGAGAATGCCTATACTACAAAGTTACTGAAAAGCTCTCCGCCAAAGAAAGCAGTGACCATTGTTGAGATGAAGTATCCACAGTCCAAAAACCCAAAGCTAGTCTACTTTCTTCTTCTCAAACTTTACAGAATGTCAGATTATGGCATTATATCCAGAAATTTTTATTGGTTGCATCTACCCGGTGGTGATTACAAGCTGTTGGAGCCATACAAGAAAAAGAAGATCCCACTCAAGATAACATCACAGAGTTTTATCAACGGGTCCACTTACGAAGTTGAGATACAAGTGCACAACAGATCTAAGAAGCTGGAGAGTTTGACATATAAGAATAATTTCACAACTATACATGTTGATGGTGATTTTGATGTGGCCTCAAACAGAACCTGTAAATATCATAACTAAGGAAAAACAAGAAGCTGGTTTATTCACGAGAATGTGCCGACAATTCATGAAGAGCACTGATGGTTTGAAGGTAGCTGAATTGAATGGGATTGATTGTGGAGTTGCTTTCTTCCTTCATTTCTCAGTTCATGGTTCAAGCACAGATCATAAAGAAGGAGAAGACATGAGAATCCTTCCAGTCCATTACTCGGACAACTATTTTTCGCTTGTGCCAGGTGAGGTGATACGCATCAAGATCTCTTTCGAGGTCCCTCGTAGTGTCACCCCAAGAGTAACCCTTCATGGCTGGAACTACAATCTTGATCAAACCATACTATGAGCCAGTAAGAATTCTTATTTGGTAACCATATAGCATTCGATCAAGCGGACTCATAATCATTGTTGTTAGATATACAGCTTCATTTGTTACGAATAGACCTTATTCTCCAATCGTTACAATGCTCAGAATTGGGTTCAATTTAAACAAATAATTGCCCTGTCTTGCTCCTGAAACTGTTTCTGCTATAACTATAAGTTTTCTGTGATTGTGAAAATAAAGCATCAGTGCCAATTGAGAGGACATTCAAGTTATTTATTTATTTTCCCTATTTCTTCCCCTGTAGATGTTTGTTTCAGGTAATTCATTTAGGTCTAGAGCTGTGTGACTTTGTTTCATTTCCAATTGAAAATGAATTTCACAGACATGATATTAGTTGTTTTGAAATTGCTTTCATGAATTGATTTAGCAATGAGAAAATGCTTGATGCTTGACTAAACATAGATGGAAATGCTTGCTATTCGGCATATTTTTCTCATCTTAAAACACCTTCATAATTTGTTTTACCATCAGAAAGAGAGTGAGAATAGTGAAAACAAAAACCGTCTTTTCCCATTAGACGGGGTCGGTTACATGGATCTTTTAACGCAATCGTGCTCTATCTGAAATCATTGTCCCATTAAATTCAATAAATTATAAATCCCTCTTTATGGTTTTTGTCCACATCAATTTGGATCTTCATCTAAAGATAAATCCGAGTAGAAAATGACACAAAGGATGAGATTTTCAATTTGACAAAAAAAAATTGGGAATAATTTTTTGGTCACTGAAGCTCTAGGCAGTGTAAAAGATGAATAGCACATCAATGAGGTTATGGAGTTGGAGTTATCTCACATAGACATTTGAAAACATTACATGGTAATTTCTCATCAATATGGGGTAAATTACCTGGAGAATCCGAAAGCTGCATCTTTCCTCTGATATTTCAGAAGTGCAGCAATACCAGCATCTGGAAATATATGGCTTGAACTCCTTGGAAATAAAATTTTAACAATGCAGCAATTGAGCTTAAATATTGAATCTGTAAAAACTGAAGTTACTACTAAAATTCCAATTGTTATGGCATCCTGTTTCCTCAATAAGAGTATCCAAGAAAATCCTTGACAATTCCCATAGTACAGTTTGTTCACCTTTGTCGTCAAGAAACTGCACCTGGGGAATCAAGAGCTCGACCTGCATGCAATAATTAATGAACTGCAAAAATGAAAAAGAAAGCAGCACCAAAGAGAAACAAACAAGGAACTTGCTTGGCTAGAGTCTAGATTGCCAAACAGCACCCTCAAATCAGAAGGAAATCAGCTGAAGCAGCAAATACATACCATCAAAAATCAATTATCCTTTCATCATTAACATACAAGAGAGTTTATTTCAGTCTAAGAGAAATTGCACAAGTGTTCAAAAGTAAACAAGATTTCCTGTTCTATATAACTTTAAATAGATGTTATATAATACAAGTTTCATTTACACAAGAGGGATGGAGGGAAAATTTGCATTTAAAATCCATATATTTTGTATACACAAGGGGTGTGTTGAAGGGAATTTTTTAGAAGTCCTTGTTTTCATTTCTGTGGGTTACTCCCACATTCTTTAGCCATTCAACGACTTCCTTGATGGTTGGCCTTTTGAAAGGGTTTTGGCTGACACATATGCAGGCCACGTCTAGCACCTGCAGCATCTCGTCCTCAAAGCCCTTTCCTCTCAAGATAGGATCAAAGATTTGGTCTTGTTTGCCCTCACTCCTCATTTGCTGCACCCAACCAACCAATTCTCTTGACGTCTTTGGCTTTAATACATCCACAGGCCTTTTCCCAGTGAGCAGCTCAAGCATAACCACCCCAAAACTGTACATGTCTCCTCTCAAAGTGGCTACCCATGCTTGCCCATACTCTGGAGGAATGTAACCCAAGGTACCAACAAGCTCAGTTGTAACATGTGTCTGATAGGGAAGAATCAATCGCGACAATCCAAAATCTGCCAGATGTGCCTCGAACTGGTCATCAAGAAGGATGTTGCTGGATTTAATGTCGCGATGAACAATGTGAGGCTCACATATCTGATGCATGTAAGCGAGCCCACAACTTGTCCCCCTTGCAATCTTCAGTCTAGTTGGCCAATCTAGTTGAAATGCACCATCAGATTTCTCATGCAACCAGTAATCCAGACTTCCATTCTCCATGTACGAATATATTAGTAGCCGAAAACCCTCATGCACACAATAGCCTTGCAGGGAAACCAGGTTCTTGTGTTGAGCTGTGGACAGAGCCTCAACCTCTGCTTTGAATTCCCTTTCCATGAGACCCATGTCTCCAGAGAGTTTCTTGACTGCCAGCTTGGTGCCATTTGCCAATGTTGCTTTATAAACCAAACCAAAACCCCCACAGCCAACGATGTTAGATTGACTGAAATTGTCAGTAGCTTTCAAGAGTTCAGATTTGGTAAGATCCTTGATTTCATTAGTATTGCATGGGAACAATATGACTAGGCTGGTATCCTTGTCCGCCTCAGGAGGAACCCCAAAATTAGTGGTGCTAGAAAATGTATCTAACTCTATCTTATCAGGATCCCCTCTTGGAATGATCCTCCTCTTTGACAATATCCATAATGCTAGCATACTGATTATTAAGCCAGTACCAAAGCAGATACCAATGACTAGTCCAACAACAATTTTAGTTTTTGTGTTTGAGTTTGTACTTTTATGAGGTGCTGAAGGCTGGGTGGCTCCTGGTGAATTGGGGCAAGATCGCTGCAGAATTGAACCGCACAAATCTGGATTCCCTTCGAAGCTGGAGGAGGGGAAGGTGTCAAATTGACCTCCGGAAGGAACTGGTCCTTGGAGATCATTATTTGCTACACTGAAAGAAGACAAAAAGTGGAGACCTTTGAGTGATGTGGGGATCTCTCCAAATAGATGGTTTCCAGAGAGATCCAATTTCTCCAAGTTAGTGAGATTTGATAATTCACCTGGAATGTTGCCTGACAGATTATTATTACTGAGGTCCAACACATGAAGAGACTGCAATCGGCCAATTTCAACAGGGATATTACCACTGAGGCTGTTATTTGCCAAGTATACAGCTGGTGGCAGGTTAGAGAGCTGATTGTACTGCTGATTAGTAGCATTGTTGGGCATAACAAATACTGGCAGCCCCAGATAACTTCGGTCCACTTGATCATTAGCTGCTTGAGATACTAGTGCTGGCAATGCTGTAAGTTCCTTTGGAAATTCTCCCGTCAGTAGGTTCTGCGAAAAGTCTAAGTAGAAAAGCTTTGTCAGATTACCCAACCAACCGGGGATTGAACCTGTAATTATATTAATAGATAGGTCCAAGACCTCAAGGTTCTTTAGTTTAGCCAGCCAGTTGGGAACTTGACCAGAGAAATTGCAACCACCTAATGCTAAAACCTGGAGATTTTGGAATCCACCAGAATCTACTGTCTTTTCATCCAGTGGCATTGGTTCATTCATGAAACTCTTGGACAAGATGAGTGCAGTGAGATTCTTGCAGCCCATCAGAATCCTTAATGTCCCTGTTATGTTTGTTAGGCGGTTATAAGAAAGTGAAAGGAAAGACAAGGACTGCAGAGCAAGTATATCAGGTGAAATCTGTCCTTCGAGTTGGTTACTTGCCAGTCTAACAGCAGTCAGCGACTTGCACGAATAAAGACTGCGAGGCAAGAAGCCTGTGAAGTTATTGTTTCCAAGATCAAGAGTGCTAAGATTGGTGAGTGCTGAGAAATTAAAATATGAAAGAGGCCCTTCCAAGTTATTGACACGCAAGTTTAATGTTGTGAGTTTTGTGCAATTCATGAGAGACGGAGGCAGAGAACCAGTGAGGTTATTGATATGAAGAAGAAGCTGTTCCAAGTTGGAGAGCTTGCCAATATCCATGGGGATGAACCCTTTGAATTGATTGGAATAAAGCTCAAGGACTTGAAGGTCGGTGAGATTGACAAGGGAATCACTGATGGGTCCAGATAGATTATTGGCAGCTAAAGAAAGTTGCTTCAATGAGTAACGCTGTAAATGTCTTCAGGAACTTTACCTGAGAGATTGTTGAAACCTGCTCGAAGAATCTCCAATTGGGAACACTGGCCAAATCCAGAGGGAATCTGATAACTGAAGTCATTGTTTGAGAAATCCAACAGCTTGATACGAGAAGAATTGAAGCATATAAAGGAAGGAACTGTGCCTGTAAAGCTGTTATTGCTAATGTTAAAACTGGTCAGGTTCCAAGCTACAGAAGGGATAACACCCCGGAAATGATTGCTTGACAAGTTCAGAACCTGGATATTGATACTAGTATTGTTGAGGGATATAGGCAATTCACCAGTGAGACGGTTGTAGCTGAGATCAAGAAACTGGAGGTTGTTGATGGAGATGAAGAATTGAGATGGGATGGGACCAAAGAGACGATTATGAGAAAGATCAAGGTGAGAAAGACGGGTGAGGTTTGTTAGAGATGGAGACAGAGTGGCTAATAGGCCTTTAGAAGGTAAACGAAGATGGGTGACTCGGCCATCAATATCATCACAACTCACTCCTTCCCATAAGCAGCAGTCAACAGATGAAGACCAATTCAATAATACTGATGATGATGATGAGATATTGGAAAGAAAGACAAGAGGACGTTACCATCATTCAAGTTGCAGGCTGCTGAAGGAGAAAAAAGTAATAATGTTACCACAGCAACAACAACATCAACAACAAACAAGACAATCATACTTGGTCTGGGTTGTTGTTTGATTAGCACCATGATCATGATCTTAAGAGGAGGGTCGATAACAGATGAAAAGATGAAAAGGGAAGGCAAGTGCAAGGTGAAGGTACATTTTCCAAAGAACCCTTCATTTGACTCGCCATACAGAGCCAGAGGGGATAGGGAGAGAGAGTGAGTGCGTGCGTGTATGAGTGACGTTGAGTTGTTGATATTATAATGGCCAGTATATGTATATTAAAGGAAAAACCCACCTTGAGGTCCTTGTACTCTCAATGATTTTTACATTGTACCCCTGTACTAAATTTTCTACACATTGCACCCCTGTACTCTCAATGTTTTTACATTGCACCCCTGTACTCTCAATGTTTTTTACATTGCACCCCTATACTAAATTTTCTACACATTGTACCCCTGCACTCTCAAAAAATTGACATTTCACCCTTATTTTAACGGCAAGTTAACAAAGTTGAGAAATATTCTGACATCACCCACCCTTATTTGTGTCATATCTGCATGGTTTAGGAAGAAGCACCTATGCTAAAAAGAGAAGGGCTAAAAAAATGAGTGTTTGCAATAAATGTGCACGCATGACATGTAATACTCGTTGTCGTTCTTTAGGAATGATGTCTGATAACCGTGAATCATCTTTGTTTGTTTTTTGTTGTTCATTAATAACACTCCAAGATCGTAGTTTTGATCTAATTTTTGCAATAAATTAGTTGGATTTTTGAATGTATCTGAAGGAGCATAATATTTATGCGCCCTAACATATAGTTATGCGCCCTAGCATAACTTCAAAGTAAAAAAATTTGATCGGTCCAATCCGAAATAAGGGTGGGTGATGTCAGAATATTTCTCAACTCTGTTAACTTGCCGTTAAAATAAGGGTGGAATGTCAATTTTTTGAGAGTGTAGGGGTGCAATGTGTAGAAAATTTAGTACAGGGGTGCAATGTAAAAACATTGAGAGTACAGGGGTGCAATGTGTAGAAAATTTAGTACAGGGGTGTAATGTAAAAAACATTGAGAGTACAGGGGCCTTAAAGTGGGTTTTTCCATATTAAAATGCCTAGTGGTAATTATGGTATTATTATTATTATTATTATTTTTATCATCATCATCACATATTTGATTATCAATAAAATTATGAAAAATAAGAAATTTTTTGAGCGTTTACTTTTGGTGGGGCGGCTGGTAATGGCTGCTGGTGGTGGACTTTTTCTAAGTAGATGATTGATGGATGACCAAAGGAGACAGAGCGTGTTGATAGCTTCTGTGGTTGAAAATAAACAAGGATTATTTAATACACAACTTTAGTATTCATTTATGACCACATAGCAATAGTTTTAGACTTTAGTTAATTTATTATTAAGCAAAGCATCAAAAATATTGTTGTTGATATGAATTTTAAATGAGGAATTACAAATTTATTTTGAATATAGAGAGTTATTATAAAAATCATCATTTATTAAGGAGTTATAAATTTATTTTGAAATCATCATTTACTACCTCCTCTCATACTAGAAAGTTACAACATAAATTTATTATTTATAATGTGTTATATTGTGAATTGGGCTTGGGCCCTAAGAGGTACCCACTTTGTGGAAGGGTGGGGAGCTAGACTAATGAGGGTTCACCACAAGCATGGGAACGCACCGCCACTGCCGTCGGTCGGGTGTGGGTGTGATATATACTTTTGGGAGAAAATTCGTTTAAAAAAAAATTAAAAACTAAAACATAATTAAAATTTATCAATTAATATCATGAAAAATCCTAAATTATCACAAATTGAAATTCACTAAAATATACAAAAACTGAAATTCACTAAAATATAATTAAAATTAATCGGATTCATATAAAAATTATTAATTAACTTCATAAATTATCATAAATTATATTTAATTTTTAATTTTTTTTAAAATTAACCGGATCTGGGTATCTAGATCCAGAATTTTATGAACCCGGGTCCGGACCCGGGCTCATAAAAATATATTGGGACTTGGGTCTTTCCGGACCCTGGTCTTCCGCATTCAGGCCGGATCCGGGTAGAATTGCCACCCTTACACGAGACTATAACTAGTTCATTAGGGTCGTCTAGGGGTATAATGGCTTGTTGTATACGCTAAATGTAATCGTGATCCCTACGAATGTGGCTTAGGTTAATTTGTTTTAGTTTTATGTTTATTTTAATTTATTGTTTTGCTCGAGGACTAGCAAAATATTAAGTTTGGGGTGTGATGAGCGGTTAGTATCCCCATATTTTTCCGCCCCTCTATCTTAATATTTTGGGTGATCTCAGGGTTTAAGTGCTTTGATATGTTTTTGGTGTGTTATCGCATGTCAAATTAATATCACGACTCAATGGAATTAACTAGAGATAAAAAAAAAAAAAGATACGGAGCAAATCGAAGAAAATTCATAGTTAAAACGCGTGTCCCGACGCTCCTAGCGCGTCGAGACGCGCTAATGATCAAAAGTAATCAGCAAGATTGAAATTTGGAGCGTCGCGTCGCGACGCTGCCCTTTCGGCATCACAACTCGCCTTCGATAGTGGTGCGCGTTGCGACGCACTCCACGCGCGTCGCAACAGTTGTAGCATATGAACTAAATATTATTATTTCTTGAGGGAGGTTAGTGTCTGTTCTGGTTGTTCCAATTTTGGTGAATATGGTATTTGTTGTTCCTAGGGTCATGATCATTCATATTGATGGAAAGACCAATTACAAATATATTTAGGACAGTCTTAATGTTCCACATCAATACTGAAAAAATTGGATTAACAGAAAAATTGTTTTATTTTTTCTGTTGCATGAACTAATGATCAGGTGTATATGGATAGTAAATTCTTAAAGAGACCAACTAATACAACCAAAATAAAACATGTTTTCAAGAGTGACATATTTTGTAATCCAAACTCATTGAAATCGGTGAATACTTGTCCAATTCATTATAAGCAATGTATTCCAAACAGCTTCTCAAATAATACTCATAGGATAATTCTAAAAAATTTCGGAATCGGACCTCGGCCTGTTAACCTAAATAATCTATATATCCATTCATGTTCTAACTGTTGGGGTTTTGGCGCGGGCATAGTGGAAGCTCGCGGTTCGGGTGAAATCATAATTTTAAAACTTTTTAAAATTGCCAAATAAATTATTCAATATCCAATATGAATAATTCATTCATATTTCACCTGAACATATTTATTCGATATCAAATAACGACATAAATAGGTAAGAAATATCGTGAAACTTTTACGAAAACGTTTTTCCGCAAAATGGCATAAAACGCGTTTTTATCCGAACCGACCAACCAACACATGGAGGCTGCCCAGGTCAACTCCAATAGTGCTTGGGCAGTTCATGGGCTTCCCAAACAATGGCCAATTCACTGTTTGGACAACATGTTGGACATTATCTATGTCCCAAGGATCATAAATCAAGCATGAACATGTGTGAATAACATCGAGGAAGTCGCGGAATACTTACATCGATCGGGTGAGCGACGCGGAGGCAACAAAAATTTCAGATTCTGCTCCTCACTAGTTCGGCAGTCCACTGCTTGCAGTCCACTATTTTCAGTTTTGATCATCAAGAATTTGAGCTCCAAGCTTTGTCGTGGTGATTCCCGGCTCATGGGTGGACTTCCCTATCACCTTCGCATGTCTCGTAGTGTGATAGCACTTGCGATTTTTGCCACAAAAATCCAACTCTTGCTTCCCTTTTTCTTCCTTGGTTCACGGCAAAAACCAGAAGCAGTGAAGAAGAATGGCGTGAGGAGAGAAGAGGGAAAAGAGAGGAGAGATAAAAAGTGTTGTGTGTTTTTGGTCAAAAAATGTATCATATGCACTTAATCAATTTCTAAAATTGATTTTCCATTTTTGTTTTTTTCCAAAAAATCAAATGGCATTTAAGTTTTGCCAACCACCACATCAACTATTCACATCACACAAGTCAATCAAGTTGTCAAGTCACATCACTCAAAGTGACAAGTGATTTGACGCTTGATGTGACGCTAGATGCGACTAGCGATTTGACGCTTGATTTGACGTGCCGCGCTCGAATTCGAAATGCGAATGTGCTCGCAAATACTCGGGCTCGGGTTCACTAATTCCAAATTAACGAATTTTATGTTGCGTCGTAATTAAATGATTATGCCTAGCGAAGTCACTATTCACGTCGTTAACGAATAATTCTAAATTAATTCGCTCGCCCGAATTAAAATCTAATTTTAATTCCACGTCGAAATCCAATTTCATTTAATATCAAAATATATTAATTTATCGATTAATTCCAATTAATCGTTATCTCTCTTTAAATGATATTTTATCCCAGATAAAATATCTCCGCAATTAATCCCAGATTAATTTTCTCTCTCATCTTATAATCCCAGATTAATTTAGAGTGCGAGTCATACGTCATCGGTGAATCTTTGGGAAGCGACCCATGAGATCCCCGGATATGTTGGCAGTAAATTCGGTCGTCAGACTATCCAAACACGTAAGTACCTCGTACTACGTTTATATCGAATTACAAGACAAGGTTGGCTTCTAGCAAAGCGCCATGCCTCCCCAATTCTCCGGAAATATCCTTACAGGAATAAAGGATCTGTATCAGGCGCAGTATACGTAGTATTGCGTATTTCTGTCCAGTATCGGATGATCACATGCGAGGCCTGGGGCTGGTATAGTGTCTGCCCCGTACGAAGCATATATCGGATTACGAGCAACTAGTCTCTTTAATATCGGATAATCATGACCAAGTCATATTATCCCGACGGTTGCAACCTTATATAGAGAACCAGTTCTGTATCCCTGCTCGATCATCAACTCCATATGACTGGAGTGACACTTCCGTCTTGACATCACACCCAACACACTACGATTCTCGATATACCCAGAATTGGCGTACACAGAAACCGGTTAAAGCCCTGGACGACCTCAACCAAAGTATATTGATTATCGTATGTATTAGCAGTGCAAGTCTCAGGTTAAGACCAACTACACCTACCCTGATTTCGGATTTCCATAGACACATAGTCATACTACTAATGGAATTTTGAGGGGGTCTTATCCAGAGCGAAGCTGTTTCCCGTACCATCGGTGAAACACAACCTCCTATTACACTTGCATGAGTATCATATACCCAAATATATGAGAACTATGTTGTTGTGCCCTCACAACGCGCACAAATGTAATACTAGTCTTTTACGCATTCATCGATGTCCAATCTCGATAATGCTCTGACTAGGGATATTTAATGATTTATTCTTCGTGGATTGATAATGTCTCATATCATTCTCAATCCAGGAACAAATCACAGGGACCCTCCTATCATTTATATATCTAGGTGATCTAATCACAAATGATAAGAGTGCAATCTCATTTGTCACATAGTTAATTTTGTACAACAACACCGTGATCTGTACAAATAGTGACGCTATGGTCATAATTGTCCAACAATCTCCCACTTGGACTATAGCCAGTCACTCGAGTGCTTGACACCCGAACTATGTACGGTTGGCTCAAACTGCTGAGAAATGCTTTCGTCAGCGGATTTTCATGATTATCATCTGATGCGATTTATTCGATCATCACATCGCCACGATGTATGATTCGAACGAATCAGATGAATTATCGAAGTATGTATCTGGATCGTTGATGAGACCATTAATTCTTTAGCCTGTGCTCAAGCCTAGCTCAGCTGCTAACAGAATTATATCTAATCTAATTAGATTTATTATCGACCCAAATGGCTTCTATTGCCGCTTCATCTGCAGCAATAACCCGCATTTGTTTTTATTCTGTAACAGTATCTTGCTAGGAAGATTTCCAGCTCACTGTACCGTTATTCAAACTGTATAGTACCGTTTACGACACAAAGTCGATTTATCGGTTTAGGAAACTTGTTACAGTAATCCCAGTCACTTCAAGTTCTCCATCTCCACAGATTAAGACAGCATCCTTAAATCTCTAAGATACTAATGGATGTTCTTAACTTCAATCCAGTGACTATCACTCGGATTGGCCTGTTTGTGAATCCATATGCTCAAAGCGTATGAGACACCAGGTCGCGTACATTTTTCAATGTACGATTTCATGGAGAGTTTTCGAAAGCCAAGCTTTCTCCGATATTTATTATTATGGGAATATCATTTCCAAGAAATGACGTATTATCATTATTTATAGGACAACCACTGTCAGTGCCCTCCCACTAACCCTCTTATATACACAAGAATCATTTTCGTTTTTGAATTAAATCAAAAACTATTATGATTACATCAAAACGACAATTCCAAGAACCTAATGCTTGCTTCAATCCAAACATGGATCGAATAACCCGCAAACCTTGTTTGCTAGTTTTGTTACGACAAAATCGACAGGATGTTGTAAACATCCTCCAAAAGGTTTCCTTTTCAGGAAAGCGATTTTCCCGTTAAGCTGACATATTTCATCTATGAAACATGCAGCATTATCCAAATGGATTAACCGTGGCAACAGATAAAATGTTGAATCGTAATCAACACAATGTTGATAACGATACATTTCCGCTAAAAGCCTAGCTTTATACGTTGGTTTGTTGCCATCCATGTACGTCTTCCTTGAAGACTTATATAATACCAATAGGCACAATGCCTTATGGTACATCAACTAGTATCCAAACTAAGTTGATATACATGGAATCCATTTCGGATTCATGACACTTTGTCCTAATAGGGAGTCGATACCTTGTATCACTTCCTTGTACGTAGTCAGTTGGTATACCTCAATAAGATAAACATCTTTATGAGGTGAGATCAGAAACTCATACCCCAGGTTGTTTTCTGACTCTCTCCGAACTACGTGGTTCTTGTGTATTCAAAGATTAATGATATAGTTTCATCCTTGATGAACTATTTTTGTTTCATTAAGATTCGGTGCCTTGAACAGTATTACTCCTCCGATTTTCATCGAGTTTTACTATCCTCCCACTTACCACTGCATATCGGTATTCCTCTTAGGAAAACCGCATGGTGAGAAACAATCTAATTGTTCTCTTGTGAGTTGTATAAGTACTATACTTATGGTATCCCTAGGATAACCTACATTTGGCACTTATCCAATTTGGGTTCTAGTTTGGTATCATCCAAACACATGCCTAGCATTCCCAAATTTACAGGAATGAGAAACCTGGTTTCTTTCCTGTTCATATCTAATATGATATTTGTCAAACAGATTATTATGGAACCTTATTCTAAATAAGTTCTGCACTGTTAAAGCTTATCCGTTGAAGGAAATGGTAGCTCAGAGCGACTCATGATTACCTTTTATCATGTCTAACAAATTCAGTTACTCATTCGGATACACCGTCACTTTGACGTGTTCCGGGAGGAGTCCTCATTTGAAAGAATACTTTACTCTTTCAAGTATTTAGAAATATTATTGCTTAAAAATTTTCCATTACGGTCTTACCGTGACGGTTTAATACTTTAGCTGATCTGTTCGTCTATTTCGTGTCGAAACTTTAAAACTTTCCGATTTGTGTTCTTCAAAAGAAACACATAACCATAACGCGATGCCACATCCGTAAGGTCACGAAAATATCATATCCACATCTAGCCGAGCTAGACATGGGCCCACTTGCTTCACTATGAACTAGGGCTAACAGATATGTGGCATTTACACTGTACCAAGTAAATAGTATTTTAGGCATTTTGCCCAATAAACTAGATTCGTAGACTTTATTTGATTGGAATCAAATCAGTCCTAATACCCACTCTTCAAAAGTGTGGATATACGAGTCTTATTTGATTGTGTCCCAGACAACAATGCCACAATTAGTTTCTTCTGATCAAATCAGTTTGAGCTATTTGTTTGTCATTATATACATTTGAGATTTATTTATATTCAAAATATAAATTCTGTTATTCACATCTAATGTGTTTATCTCAATATCATCTTTATATAATGAAACACTTTAGTGTTCTAGAATATAAAGGTTCACCCGCAGCAGGTTAAACACTGATATAGAGATATGTATCTAGTCAAACTAGTTACATTATAACAGTTTCCAAATTTAGGTACACACCAGAAGGGTAGTTCCTAAACTTAGGTATCTACGGTTAAAATAGCAATTTTTGTCCCGTTTCCAAATCGCAGATTAATCTCGATTGAAGTCAGTATCCCTGTTCAAAACAGATTCTGAACATCAATATCTATTTATCACACTAAGTATCTAAAATCCAATTTTAATACTAGTAGTGAATATATTTATGACAAACATATTTAAAGCCGGAGCCTTGCACCGTCTTTAATTCCTTCATGTCCGCTTTGTCCAAACGGCAGTCACGTTTCCGCGATCCCGTTTGCCACATTAAGGCAGACATTATGGGATATGTCATTTATCTTCCCAGAAGATTATAATGATATTGCCTTTGCCCTTTTTCACATTCCAGTAGCCTTTGGCCAAGCCTCAGGTTTCTGGAATATCGAAGTAAGGTGCGCCTTGCGCTACTTGCCTAATTGCAAAGTTTGACTTTATCTCATTGAGAATAGTCATTAACCCTCCAAGAGTTAACTTTCGCAATTTTAGTACTTCTAAAATCTAAATATAGATTTATGAAGATCTTTCAATTTCAGTATCATACTTTAATGATCTAATCCTTAGTTCTGATTCAGAAATTAAGGAGTCTATTGCGGTAAGTATTATAGATTAAGCACTAAAGTTATCATCACATAATCTTCCAAAGATTATGCTCTATTGTTTGCTTAACTCCGGGCTTAGGCTTAATACATTATTTTATCAAATAAAATAACTTATTATTTTTCCAGGACCATCTGAAATTTTATTCCCAATCTGAAATTAACCATTTAAACACATTTTCCCCAGATTATGTTTTAAACGTCAATCTTTCAATTTATATCTTAATTCTAATAGTCCAACTATTTAATCAACGATTTAGGTACTATTTATTATAATGATTACAGTAGTCCAACTATTTAATCAACTATAATTTAATAGATTAAAATCAATTATATTGATTACTATAATCTAATTATAAAATCAACTATAATTGAATAGTTTGAATATAGTCCAACTATTTATTAAAACAACATTTAAATATTAGTTCAACTAACATTTAATTTATATGACGAATTGATATTTGTTTGAGTGCGTATGGCGAGTAATTGAACGAATATTACGAATTCAATTCTTGCCTCCCACTATTTTTCGGCGAGCCTCTAACTCTCTGTCGAGTACTCGGGAAACCGCGTTTCCTAGTAGGCTAGGATCCCGTTAAATATCACACAATCTTGACTTTGGCCAACAAATTGTATGATAATTAACTAGGTAGATCTCTAAGATCGATTGAATCCAATCCAATTCCTAGATCCGGTAGGGGGACTCCAAGTCCGAAACATATATCTTATATATGCCAATACATTCAATGTATTACCTAACCTTTTTCCTCTGAATCAACTAAGCCTTGGCTTTGGCACAACAAACTTAGTGATCCCAGTCAAGCGCGACCCATTGACCATGGAAAGCTTCGTATTCAATGTCGATGGACAAGAAGTGGTCTTGACTTTGGCCAACAAACCACAACTTGGACAAGACACTGAAATGTAACAAAGCTCTCGTGATTCAAACACATCCTCGACGGACAAAGGCCTTGACTTTGGCCAACAAGCCAATGCCAGTCTCAGATCTTGAGTGAGAATCACTCAATGGAAGGAAAAAATGCTTAATATTTTGCGAGGGTTTTTGAGTGCAAATTGGCAACCAATTTATTATCTTTGTTAAAGGCTCATCATCATACACCCTTAAACATGCATTCTAAATACATAATAAAGCGCGTATAATAAAATAATAATGATATACGGATGGATACTTTACACATTGACCCTAGATCAAATCTCTCCATTTCTGTCTCCCGCTAGCACAAGTATTTACTTCTACCCGTTACCTACAACTTCTAAAGAAACCTCATTTACATTGAGGGGAATAGGTGAGAAGAGAATACAAAGAATAAGGAGGTGATAAGGCTGGACACGCAGGTCCAATTAATAAATCAAATTTATTACAACAATTTCTAAAATTGTCCCACCCATCTAATATCCATCCGATATACATTATTCATGCATCGCAACCATGTATTCACACAAGCATGTTATCAATCAATCTAATCAAATTAATTAATCTGATAATTAGTGATCATCCAATGTTCAAACACGATTTGATTTTTTTCGAGTCAAACTCATTTTTACGAATAAGTACTTAAAGTACGAATTCTCGAATTAAATTAAACTACACAATTAAATCCAATTCAATTTGTATTTAATTCTAATTTTCTATTTAATTCCAAATTAAATATCACACTTTAATAATAAACCTTTACGATTTAAATTCGAAATTTAATCGTTACGGGTCTCAAAGCCCGATTAACGTCCAACGTCAATTTAATTAAAGTCCAATGGGCTTTTAATTAATTTCTTAAGGCGTGGACTTTTGGTCAACTCGGGTCAAACTCATAACCAAAGTCCAATCCGGGAGTTACCCCATAAGCATAGAAATCAATCTTGGCCCATTAGGCCCAATTAAACTTTAAAGGTCCATTAAGTCGCATTTGGGCTTTATGGATGCGGTTTTGGGCCCAATTGGATCCAATCCAAATTGCCTTAACCCAACTTTGTACAACAAAGCCCAATAAGCCCATTTACAACATTTCAAGCTCAATTTCCAAAATTAGCCCAATTAACTAAATTACTAAAATCCAATTTTACAATTTAATTAATCAAAGTGCATTAACATAATTAATCACCCAAATCAATATTTCCAAAACACCAAATTAGTACTAATTAATCATGCAATCAACATTAAAACATGTCCAACACATTTTAATAAAAATCAAACCCAATTACATGCTCTTACATTCTCGGCAATTTGGGGGATTTTGTCCGATTCGGTTTCAATCCAATTAAATTCCACAATCGACATTAAATCATATTCCCGAATGATTTCCAACACATCCAATTGTCAAAAATCAAAAATCCCAAGACATATAGGGCTCTAAGTTTCGGCCAACACACCAAATTTTGGGGAATTTGTTCCAAACAAAATTTCAACAAATTGATCCAATCAATCCTTAATTCAAACACATTTAAGCATACTAATCATCCAAATTCATTAATCATGTTCAAAATCAAGTTTGCCCAATTTTAAGCCCTAACCAATTTCATGATTTTAACCAAGCTCTCGATACCATTGTTGGACATTATCTAGGTCCCAAAGATCATAAATCAAGCATGAACATGTGTGAATAACAATCGAGGAAGTCGCGGAATACTTACATCGATCGATTGAGCGACGCAGAGGCAACAAAAATTTCAGATTCTACTCCTCACTGGTTCGGCAGTCCACTGTTTTCAGTTTTGATCACCAAGAATTTGAGCTCCAAGCTTTGTCGTGGTGATTCCCGGCTCATGGGTGGTCTTCCCTATCACATTCGCATGTCTCGTAGTGTGCTAGCACTTGCGATTTTTGCCACAAAAATCCAACTCTTGCTTCCATTTTTCTTCCTTGGTTCACGGCAAAAACCAGAATCAGTGAAGAAGAAAATGGCGTGAGGAGAGAAGAGGGAAAAGAGAGGAGAGATAAAAGTGTTGTGTGTTTTTGGCTAAAAAGTGTATCATATACACTTAATCAGTTTCTAAAATTGATTTTCCATTTTTGTTGTTTCCAAAAATCACAAATGCCATTTAAGTTTTGCCAACCACCATTTCAACTATTCACATCACACAAGTCAATCAAGTTGTCAAGTCACATCACTCAAAGTGACAAGTGATTTGACGTTTGATGTGACGCTAGATGCGACTAGCGATTTGACATGCCGCGCTCGAATTCGAATACGAATGCGCTCGCAAATAATCTCGGGCTCGGGTTCACTAATTCCAAATTAACGAATTTTATGTTGCGTCGTAATTAAATGATTACGCCTAGCGAAGTCACTATTCACGTCGATAACGAATTAATTCTAAATTAATTCGCTCGCCCGAATTAAAATCTAATTTTAATTCCGCGTCGAAATCCAATTTCGTTTAATATATCAAATATATTAATTTATCGATTAATTCCAAATTAATCGTTATCTCTCTTTAAATGATATTTTATCCCAGATAAAATATCTCCGCAGTTAATCCCAGATTAATTTTCTCTCTCATCTTATTAATCCCAGATTAATTTAGAGTACGATTCATACGTCATCGGTGAATCTTTAGGAAGCGACCCATGAGATCCCCGGATATGTTGGCAGTAAATTCGGTCGTCGAACTATTCGAACACGTAAGTACCTCGTACTACGTTTATACCGAATTACAAGACAAGGTTGGCTTCTAGCAAAGCGCCATGCCTCCCCAATTCTCCGGAAATATCCTTACAGGAAAAAAAGGATCTGTATCAGGCGCAGTATACGTAGTATTGCGTATTTCTATCCAGTATTGGATGATCACATGAGAGGCATGGGGCTGGTACAGTGTCTGCCCCGTACGAAGCATATATCGGATTACGAGCAACTAGTCTCTTTAATATCGAATAATCATGACCAAGTCATATTATCCCGACGGTTGCAACCTTATATAGAGAACCAGTTCTGTATCCCTGCGCGATCATCAACTCCATATGACTGGAGTGACACTTCCGTCTTGACATCACACCCAACACACTACTATTCTCGATATACCCAGAATTGGCGTACACAGAAACCGGTTAAAGCCCTGGACGACCTCAACCAAAGTATATTGATTGTCGTATGCATTAACGGTGCAAGTCTCAGGTTAAGACCAAATACATCTACCCTGATTTCGGATTTCCATAGACACATAGTCATACTACCAATGGAATTCCGAGGGGGTCTTATCCAGAGCGAAGCTGTTTCCCGTACCATCGGTGAAACACAACCTCCTATTACACTTGCATGAGTATCCTATACCCAAATATATGAGAACTATGATGTTGTGCCCTCACAACGCGGACAAGTGTAATACTAGTCTTTTACGCATTCATCGATGTCCAATCTCGATAATGCTCTGACTAGGGATATTTAATGATTTATCCTTCGTGGATTGATACTATCTCATATCATTCTCAATCCATGAACAAATCACAGGGACCTCCTATCATTTTATATATCTAGGTGATCTAATCACAAATGATAAGAGTGCAATCTCCTTTGTCACATAGTTAATTTGTACAACAACACCGTGATCTGTACAAATAGTGACACTATGGGTCATAATTGTCCAACACAGCAGACACCCGGTAAGCCCGAAATTCACCCTCTAACTCCGTTTTTCACCGTTTTCGCATATTTCAACACCGAAATATTTTCCAACAATTGTTCCAATGCCCAAAACACATCCAATATATTTATACAACATACTTTTCATCACAAAAATATAGAATTTTCAGATCTGATTTTGTAACAAAAAATATCATTTTTCATGTTTTAAATCCAATTTTCTCAATATTAATCATATCAATACTAACACAAACCAAAGCCACCACCTATGAAGAACTCAAGAAAAATTCTAGGAGTTACAAGAGTGGTCATAACACTCTAGAATGGCAACAAGTCATCAAATGATAAAATTGAACTAATGTTACAATAATATTATCCAATCTAACTTCACACATGCATCTAGCCTCCAAATCCATCCTCCAAATCAAAAAGCCCCAAAATATAAGAAAGGAAGAAATCCTAGAACTTGTCTAGATGCTCAAGAACAAAAAACAAGTTTCTAAGTTTAAGATTGTTGAAGATTACCTTGAAATCTCCTAATTTCCTTAAACTTCATTCTTGATTTCTTCACTTTCTTCCTTGATTCTCCAAGAAAATTTTGGGCGCTTTTCTACTAGAGAGGTTCGACCATGGAAGCTTAAGAAGTGAGAAAACAAAATTTTCCACTTTAAATACCAAGCCAAAACCGACTTGGGGGTAAAAGAGGGGTATTTTGGTCAATTAAACTAATTAAATAATAATAATAATAAGCTTTAAGTTGACAAATCCAATTTGTATACTTCAAGCTTAAAAGAATCATGCCACATGTAACCAATAATAATCAAACATATTTCATAACAATTATGTAATATTGAAATAATTTAATTATTTAGATATGGAAATTACTCCCCCCCCCCCCCCCTCTCTCCCTGCCACTCACCCCTCTTTGTCCCCTTAGAAGTTTACCATAATGCCATTTCATTTGTGTGAAATGACTTCCCATCAATTATTATACATGACAAAATTTATATATTTATATGTATTAATTTAAAAATAATTATATACTAATTATAATTCATTTTACCATTTTATTAATTATTATTTTTATTTTATAATTTTATAATTTTTTTATTTTTATTAATAAATATTACAGATTTCGTATTTATTCATTTAATTTTTTTGATTCATTTTTAATTTAATTAATGGTACTTATGTATAAAAAATATAATTCAACAAATAAAATTAATTTATAAAATAAATTTGTTGATAGTCTATTTGTTTAATAAATCTAATATGTTTATTAAAAAAACTTTTTTAAAAAAATTTATTTTATTAAAAGTAGTGTTGATTCTGATTCTGATTCTGATTTTATATATTCTTTATTAAAAGTTGTTTGTCTTATTTAATTTCGTAAATGGAAATAAATTTAAAAAAATTATAAAATAAAATATTCTTTATTCTTTCAAAAAAAAATTTTTAACAAATCTAATATATTCTTTATTCTTTAAAAAAATTATAAAATAAAAAATTTAATTAATAAATAAAATAAATAAATATGTTATATTTATATCAATATATAAAAAATGGGATATATTTGGTTTATTGGGAAATGGAATTTTGGAGAAAGAAATGAGGCATTTAAGGAATTTCAGGGGAGACAAAAAAGAGGGGCATGGCGGGGGGAGATAAGTGCTCTTTAGATATTTAACATTTAAACATCTAAATAATTAATTAATGCGATTATTATTATATATGTATTTTTATTTACATTAAATAACAAATACATATATTAATGGCATGTGTCAAAATCTCATTTGACAAATAATTAATATGTATCAAATTAAATTTTGTATCAAATACAAATACACATTAATTATTAATTGACCGAAATGCCCATAATGCATGTATTTTCGTTTAACCGTTTAAACGATTCGAATTAACTCATTTAATTTGGTGAAGTATTATGAATAATCTATATTATTCATAACGCGTTGTTCAAGTGCTCAACGAGTACACTTCATATTGTGGGACTCTCTAAGTTTATGTTTATCCGTCACGAAATCCAATTTCGTTACCATAATTCAGCCACTCATGAATTATGACGACCACAGATAATCTCGCTAAACTATACAAGTCGAGGTCATTGCATACGTATAATCCCTCCGTCACAGGCTATCCATATTATACCTGGGATATAGATAAGAACGTCAAATCCTTATGGTATAATATAGTCGACTTTCAAATTTACGATTTCTAAATAACACTCGGAACTTGCTTTCGAAGTTATACAACGGCCATGGATTTACTAGATCACAAACACGTGTAGGATACCTATGCCATGTACACAGGACTGACGGATTCTATCTTGATACGCACTGGATATCATGAGCATCAGTCCACTCCCAACGAACAGATGGAGGTCTGATCTAAATAGATCGGTGACGTGACTGCCATCAAAGTGTGGAGGATAACTCATATATCCACTGTGGTATCTTAAGTCAAAGGACCACTATGCTCGCTCAACTCGAGAAGAGTCATATTGACGTTGGTGTACCATCAATTAGGAAATCTTCAGTGAGTCGTTCAGTGTTTATCAAATAAACACCTACATGTCTATAAGAGTCTCCCGAGACTCATGGTTCATTGGGATAAACCATCATACCAAGTCACGATATACGACATATACTGGTCTCAACAGATTTTACTAACCGACCCGTGTTAGTAAATCTTGACTAGGAATTTATTTAAGGATATACAACTTATAGTAACGCTTCCCAATGTCAATTACAAACTACATTGTAACTGCGCACTACGTTGTAAATCCTATGGTCTTTGTCTAATATACATTATCACTAAATCAGATTTAGTTTCAATCTAATCATAATTAGATATCTAATCGTAATTAGATCGAATATGTATATAAAAGACAATAGGTGATACCATTATTAAATAAGTAATATTATGGAAAAAGACATTGATCGTATTCATGAATCAGACATAAATACGATCCGGATTGGCACTCTGAACACCAACCCTAACACTAACATAAATGAAAAATTTTAATAAAAATTTAAAATCCATCAGTTAAATTATAAATGTATTTAAACATTTTTCTTGGAGCTTCTTGAAAATATTAGCAATTCTAAATAATTCTCGCTATAAATTATTAGCCCTCTCACTATTGCCTATTCTAGAAGTTCAACAGCTTCATCAACCTTACCATCCCTACCTGACCCACTAATCAAAATATTATATGTAACAATGTCGGGCTCACAACAACTCGTAATCATCAATCTAAAAGTCTCATCCACGCTCACATTTAGAATAAATGATATTATTAATATTACATACCCGAACATTCATATTTAAAACCATCTCTTTCATTTCCATCACAAGCCCATCAATTCCCTTAAAATTCCATCTCATGTAGAATTTACTTATAATTGTACCATAAAAATAATAACAAATATAACATAAGTAAACATTATAGATCGATGCGTCTTAAAATTGTTATAATAATTTTTTGGGATATATGCCCTAGAGCTTCATGTAATGTAAATGGTTTTATATGTTATGAAATAAAATGATGCATTATTCATTTATCAAAGTGTTTGTTTAAATATTACATATTGTAAATTATCTTGATTATCCTAGATTACTCATGTACCTTCAGACTTAGTGTATGAGTGTCATACACAAGAGGATTTATGTTTGAAGTTAGTAATCTAAAATAGTTCATAGAAAGCAAACAAATAGGGTATTTTGTTTGTGGTTTATCTATAGCTGTGGTCCATTATATAATTATATGACGGCCTTGATCTGGGATCGTCCATGTAGAGACATGAGAATGTAGGCACCTCGTATGATGTGATCATATAGGACTAACCCAGATAGAAATGAGTTTTTTATAATATTCGTTAAATAAAGAAATTAATTTCGATCTACTAGATGGTCATATATGGATTGATATTAATCCTGGGTGTACTACGAACTCCTGCATGGCAGGCTATGTCCTATGATTTATAAAGGTGGGGTTGGTGTAGCAGTCCCGACCAATAGCTACGTACTTTGGGAACATGGTTTAGTGTGTAGCTGTGGATGTTTTACATAGACATGAAGTTCACTCCTTCTTGCAAGAAGTAGAGGAGTATCTTCTTTAAGGGTTGATTCGGTACTTGAATGGTTAGAGCGCTCGAGTCTTTCTATTACGAATAGAAAGATTAAAATTCATAATGGTTATGAATAAATTATTCATTAGAGAATCAATGGTACTTAAGGTAAAAAATAATTAGAGGGGTATAACGGACATTATGACCCGCTCTAATTATGAGATACTCGTGAAGGGTTAATCCGCATGTAATGACTATATCGATTGACACCGACATAGTTCGGCTTAATATACTATCTGCGGAAACGAGAGTGCAGCTTCAGGTTTTTAGTGGAATAACCCGGAGTTAATAATTCAGAATATTTAATTAAGAGCTTAATTAATATTTCGAGATTATTGGAGCTCGGAACCGTAGGTCCATTTGGTCCCCGTGCTAGCTCAATATACTATAGCAGATTTAATATAATTGGATAGTCCAATTATATTCTCACATATGTATAAATATAATTAATATGATTAATAATATTATTTTATCACACTTGAAACTATATATTAAATTTTAATATATGGTTTTAATAATTATATGATAATTATTGAATGCATAATATTAAATTATATATGATATAATTTAATGAGGCCAAATTTGGAATTTCCAAATCTTAAGTTTTGGAAACCCTTGGTGAGTTGTGTTAGGTTGCAAAACTCTTGCATTAAATTTGGAAACCCTTGGTGAGTTATGCTAGGTTGCATAACTCTTGGATTTAATTTGGAAGTTACAAATTTTAAAGGCATTAACCTTTTTTGTTTTTGTAACATCTTTTCCATTATGGTAATTGAATTAGATGTTACAAAATTAATAAAAAATATTACCTTGGCCGAATTTTCAATAAGAGGGGGGGCAAAGAGTTTGTTAATTTTGGAAATTAATAACCCTAAGTATAAAAAGAAAATTGGATTTTCTTTTTGCCGAATCTTATTCTTGAACCCTAGCCTCCATCTTCTTCTTCTCCAAAATTCTCTCAAAGTGTTGAGAAAATAAAAATAAGAACAAGAAGAAAAATAAAAGATTTCCTTAGTGTGACTTCAATCTCTAAAACCTTTAGGGATTTATTTTGTGGGTCTAGCCCACGCTAGTTTCCGTTGGTAACGAGATATAGCTCGGAAGACTTTGTGGTGTTGAACCAAAACTCATCTTCATCATTTTTCTTAGTCACACGGCAGTGAGGTTTTGTTTTGCTCACTGCCGCAACTTGGTTGGTGAAATGGGGCTAGGATTGTTTGAGTTTTAATCCAGAATTTTTTGTGAACACATAGGGTTGTTTTGGGGCTGTGTTGGGGCTGTTTTCAAGTGTAAAAACAGAACTGAAATATAGCCACTACTCATGCAAATTGGGGGCTGTTTTGGCAGTGTGCTGGGCGCATTTCGTGTGCTAAAACAGTCCGATTTTGTGTTGATGTTCGAGGGCTGTTCCGGGGCTGAAATTTTGTTCAAAACATAAGCGAAATTCCAGTGGTGCTGCTGGTTACATTCGGCCACTTGGTGGGAATGGCAGAAAAAAATTCAAATTCGATCCGGGTGCCTAACGAGCTTCCGCTGCGCAAGGAAAGCGTTTCCTGCACAATTTTCAAAAACAAGAAGAATATTACCATTCACCACGAATACAAAAATGAAGCTGGGTTGAGTCGCGAACTAAGTCGCTCTCTTTAAGACGTTCGCTCTCTTTAAGACGTTCCGCGGCTCTGCCCAGAATTTATGCTAACAGTATGTCAGCCTCATCATCTCCAGGATAAAACAAGCCCAGAAAACTCTATTTCAATCGATTTAGCATAAAATCGATCGGTATACTTACACACAAAATATTTTCCCGGAAACATCATCCATATCTAATTTTCCAGAACTGTAATACTCAAAAAGCTTGCCAGCATTTGAGAATATTATAACAACAACCTCAGCATCACACAAAATAGCCAATTCCTTAGCCTTTTAAGCAACCCAACTCGTCTTTTTTGAGAACTTGCCTATTGTTTGTATAATAAGCAACCCAACTCGTCTTTTTTGAGAATTTAACTTGCCTACGAAGCAACCCAACTCATCTTTTTGAGATTTTAACATGCCTACTGTGTATTTTCGATCTTCTTTTTCTCTATCTTGCCTCTTGAATTTAACTGAGCGCTTAATGAGTGACCAGAGGTCAGGAACAGAGATGACAAACAAACCAAGAGAAGTGTAATAACTAGCCAAAGAATAGCCCACAGTGCTCTCTGCTAGTAGGTACAATGACTGAGAGTTTTGGTCATGATTATCGTTGATGTGTTCAATGAAAGCTGAAGTTGATGATAATAAAGGCTCTTGCATGGCTACAGAAAATGCCAGCTGCTGCTTCTTGGCTCTTGTTGTTGTTGATGTTAATGATTGGAATTGGAGCTTGCTTTAGCCATGATTGGTGATGGGTTGAGTCTTTGAAATTGAGTTTTGATTTTGGAGAGAATGGACAGACGAGCTGTGGGGTAAGTGATGATAGCTTTGCTGCCATTTTTAGTTTTGCAGCAGATTTCAGAATTTGAGGCGAGTGATATTTTTTTGGACTCTGTTTGTTTCAAGTTTTTTTTATTTGTGTGGGTCACTTCAAGTAGATCCGGCCGGTGGTTCGGTTCGGTTCCGATAATGTGGAACTGGAACCGAACTGTTCGGTTCCGGTTCCATTCGTTTTTTTTTTTTTTTTTAATAAAAAATTGAGATTAATAAAATAATATAATTTAAAATTATGAATTTGAATTTATATAATAAACTTACATTACATAATTACATTAAATTACAAATAAAATTTTCATCTAAAAAAATTTAAATTAAAGAGCTTGAACTTAAATTTTTAAAAACTTAAGTTGCCTACGTATCCTCTAGTGGTGAGAGGAATTAAAGTTCACGTAGTTCCATTACATTTGAAAGATATTTCCCCCATTGTAATTTTACAATTATTTAAATATTTAATTATCAATCATCATCCGTGGCTGTTGATCCTTCAGCTCCGCTTGCACTTGCAGATGCATTATCGAACAAGTCTTCAAATTCATCAGGGGCATCTTGTTGTTGCCTCAGATCAGCTCGGGTCCAATCATCCACACATGTTGTTGCTTCTAGAGTGCTTGGATGTAATGAAGACTGTCTGACTTCAAATATATTGCCTTTGATGCTAAAGGCTTGCTCAACCGCAACGGTGGAAACATGTGCTGCCAATATCTCTTTAGAAATAATTGATAATACATGATATACATTTTGATGTCAGTTCCACCATTCAAGGATTTGAAAATTTTTACTAACTAAACATTCATTTGAAAACTCAAAATTTATAGATGAATAATTATCTAATTCCGGGTTATTAGTCGTGCTATCCCTATGTTTTTTATTTCGTTGTAATAACCAACGATCACCTGCGCTAAGTCTAGATTCCATTACGGTCGTTTCGCTACTACTAGATTGTCATACTGATTGCAAGTTATATCTTATGACATATTCATTAAATAACTCTATTAAGTCGTTTTTTATTTTAACTATTATTCTTGTAATATCAACTTCATTGGTTATTCCTAAATATCCATAGTAAGCGGGTAAAGCACTATTCAAACCTTCTAATTTAAATCTAGGATAAAAAACAGCAGCAATAAGATAAAGTAAAAGAATGTCTCTAAAATAATTCAATCATTTTCGTTTTATAACAGTAATAGCTTCTAACAAAACAATATCATTAGGATCACAACTATCAAAATGCTCATCGAGAGTTCCAACAATATTCAAACTTTCAAGAATAAATAAATCGACCGTAGGATAATAAACTCCTCTAAAAATTAGTGTAGCATCATTAAACACTTTTAAAATCTCTAAAAAAATTTCACAAACTTCTCATTGACTAGGAAAAAGTGTGATATGTTGAACATGTTGAGAAAAAAACTACATAATGCATCTTTGTATTGCAAAGCTTGACATAAAAGAAAATAAGTTGAATTTCAACGTGTTGGAACATCTCGTGAAAATTTTATCGGTTTAATACCATTAAATTTACAAAACTTGGCCCATTCTCTCCTAACTTGAGAATAAGACCAAATACAATTAAGTGCTTTGTTAATAGGCTCAATGAAAGGTGCTAATTTTTTCAAACTATCTTGAACACATAAATTAAGGACATGACATGTGCAACAAACATGAAAAAAATGACCCCCTAAATTTGGTTCGCATATTTGTATTAAATCATTGATTGATGCAGTATTTGCAGATGCATTATCAAATCCAACTGTTAAAATTTTACCTAATAAACCATATTCATAAAAAATTACCTAATAAACCATATTCATCAAAAACTCTAAATGCAATAAGTTATTTTTGCATGTTCCATGATGCATCAATCCAATGACAAGTCACACCCATATATGAGTGGGTTCGCCAATGGTCGCTCCAAATATAAGAAGAAATAGATAGACGTCCTTTAATATCTCTAAATGTTTCATTTAAAATAATTTTATCATCTTTGTATAATTTAAAATTTTGACGTTTTGTTGTATTTCTAGTCATTCTACATGCAGAAGGATTTAAAGCATTTTGAACGTAATTCGTAAAAGTAATTTTTTCACCAAAACTTAAAGAAAGATGTGTCATACAAGTTAATTTAGCAAATTCTTCTCTATTTTTAGCATCAGGATATTTAAATAAATCTAAAGCACACGTACCTCTACTAGATGATGCGTACCTGGCCATTTGAGTTTGCGACGTATCAAGTCCAAGTTCAACCGCATGATGTTTTTCTAGGTGCTTGATCATATTGCCGTATCCACCAGAAAATTTATAAGAAACCCCACAATGGTTGCATACTGCTCTTGAACCTTCATCAGCAACGTCTAAATGAAAATTAATTTTGAAAACATCCGAGGAACGAGATTTAACTTCTCTTCTACGTGAACCGATACTAGGGCCGCTCTCATGGGTTAGCACATTTGACATTGTGTTCTCAGATGAGCTTGCCATTAGAGAATTGAGAATGATAAATTGTAATTTGTAATTTGTAAATGAGAGAATTGAGAATAAGAGAAAAAGAGAATTGAGAGAATTGAGATTGAGAATTAAGAAATTGGTGTGTTGAAATAATGAAAATTCACCCATATTTATACATTTTAAGAATATTTTTGTGATACATAAACTGCCCCTAAAATTAACCGTTTTATTACCGTTATTTGGGTTAATTTTGGAAAATTAAAATAATTTAATTAAACCCTAGAGTTCTAGCGGTTCCAACCGGTTCGGTTAGGGTAAGAACCATAACCGAACCGGTCCGGTTCCGGTTCGGTTCCGGAACCGGTTGGAACCAGAACCGTCCGATTCCAACCGGTTCGGTTCCGGTTCTGAACCGGAACCTTGGCCAGGTCTAACTTCAAGAGTTGTGGTTCATGAGTATTTCTTTGGTGCAACGGAGGTATGAGGGAAGTCATATCACCAACAAATCAATAAATGATATGTAAGATTTAAAATTCATATTTTTAGTTGTTTTTTAATATTTTAGCACGCGTGGCAATGATTGATTGGATTATTGCACGGATGACGTGGTACCTCCGTTGTATTGTAGATTTTCTCGTGGTTCAGAAGCATAAACGGCAAAATATAGGCGTTAAAGAGAATTATTTTTTAATTGATAATCACAATTAGTAGGCAAATTAAATATTTAAAATATTTCAGTTACTAATTTTTTTCTTAAAAAAAAAAAATCATAATCAAATCTTAACAAGTTCAGATGAAATGATTATAATAGCTTCCTTATAAGAGGATGCTTTTGGAGAATGTTTAGTAGTTTATGCTTTTATTATTGTTTCTAATTTAATTAAACCAGATTAATTTTTTTATAACAGGTCCGGGACCTTGAGAATCAATTAGCGGAGGAAAGGAAAACAAGAATAAAGCAGGAAAAGAGAGCTTTTGCCGCTGCTTCTACTCAGTCGTCTAGTAAACAAGCTGCAGTGAAGACCAAGATAGAGCAAATGCCTCCATTGGCTCCTTCAAATATGAGGTTGCTATTACGAATCGCCAACTTCATAGAACCACGATGGCAGCCGCAACAAATACTAAAAAGCTTATGATTCCAATGTTGAAGACAGCTTGTTACAACAAGCGCCGAAAGCATGCAATAATGCATGCAATATTGAAGACAGCTTGGTGTAAGCTGTGTATGAGTGCAAAACCGCGTGACACTGTTCACGCGGTTTTGGCACTATAAATTGGAGTCCCCAGATCATTCCTAAGTATCCCCAAATGTGTGAAAGTGTAGTGAGAGTGATTGGTGAGAGTTTTTTGTAAAGCTTGTATTGGAAGCTTTGTAATTCTTTTGTGGGTATATAAAAGAAGAGTTTTCTCTCCAATCACCTCTATTATTGTGTGTTTAATCACAACAAGTGGTATCAGAGCTACGGTTCCACGGAGGGATCCCGAAATTCGGAAACGAAGCTTCGGTTCGGAAAGTCGATTCCGACGAAAGTTGTCGAAAATCGATTTTGAGCATACCATCAGACGTTTCACGACGAGCCGAGCACGGCAGTATTTTCCGGCGATCAAACGGAGGTCCCAGAACGCCGCACGCGCCGTACGCGCCGTCCAGAGAGCAGACCACGCGCAGCGACGCGCTCCACGCGCCACAAACTCGTCTGAAGGAAGAAGACGACCACGTCAGCGCCATGTGTCGTCCAGTCAGCATCCAATCAGCGCCACGTCAGCAGACCCTGCACAGTCAGCAGCCCAGTCAGCAGGACACGTCAGCAACACAGTCAGCAGACACGTGGCATCCAGTCAGCTGCCACGTCATCTGCCACGTCAGCAAACCCGCAACGTTAGCGGTGCCTGGTAAATTTCAGATAGGTCCCTAAACTTTCTGGAAATTACAATTTAGCCCCTATACTTTCAGAAATTTTCAATTTAGTCCCTGAACTTTTTGGAAATTGCAATTTAGTCCCTGAACTTTTCCGTAATTGCACTTTGGCCCCTGAACTTTCGGAAATTGCACTTTGACCCCTGTAATTTCTGAAATTTGCAATTTGGTCCCTATGTCGGATTTTGACAAACGAAGTGTCATTTCCACCATTTTCGACCATTCCGGACGCAACGGTGAGGTCCGTTTTTTGAAATTCTGCTTAGAATTTTTATGATGGAGGGGAGCAACGGAAAAATGATTTTGTTAACCAGTACAAACTATTTCACATGGAGAGGAAGGATGAAAGACCTTCTGTATGTGAAGGACTATGATGGATCGGTGTTTCTGGAGCAGAAACCAGAAGGAATGACCGATGGAAAGTGGGCTAATCTTCACCAGAAAACATGCAGTACTATTCGTCAGTGGATCGACGATAGTATCGTGAACCATGTCAGTGAAGAAACAAATGCACGTGTTTTATGGAGAAAGCTGGAGGAGCTTTTTCGAGCAAAGACTGGAAACAACAAGCTGTACTACATCAAGAAGATGATGGGTTTGAAATACCAGGAAGGTACAGTTGTGGCGAACCATATTAACGATTTCCTCGGAACCATGAAGGAATTGTCTGGATTGGGCATAGACTTCGGTGATGAGGTAAACGGTTTAATACTCCTTAATACGTTACCAGAATCTTGGGAAACGTTCAGATCTACGGTGATAAATTCAGCCGCAGATGGGAAAGTCACTATGGATATGGCAAAGACCAGGATCTTCGAGGAAGAAAAGAGGACGAGAATGCAGGAGTCAGCATCAGCCTCAACCTCAGAAGCTCTAGCGACAGAGAAGAACACCAGAAGGGGGAGGAGTAAAAGCCGAGGCCCAGGTAGACCAGACAAGAACCGGGGGAAATAAAGAACAAGAGATATTGAGTGCTATCATTGTAAAAAGAAAGGCCATATGAAGAGGGACTGTTACAAGTTGAAGAACGAGCAGTCCAGAAGAGATGGTGACTCTAATCAAGAAAGAGTTGCTACTACCACCGAGAAAACCTCCAAAGAATTTCATATTATTTATGAAGAAGATGTTGTGAATCTTGCCAGCCACGAGACCAGTTGGGTGATAGATAGTGGCGCATCCATACACGCCACATCTCGCAGAGACTTCTTTTCATCTTACACACCAGGAGACTACGGTGCTGTAAGGATGGGGAATGACGGACAGTCCAAAGCCGTCGGTATTGGAGACATCTGCCTTGAAACAGAGAACGGGACAAGGCTAATGTTGAAGGGAGTCAAGCACATCCCAGATATCCGGTTAAACCTGATCTCAACAGGCAAGCTGGATGATGAAGGTTTCTGCAGCACCTTTAGTGACGGATGCTGGAAGCTCACTAAAGGATCAATGGTCGTGGCACGAGGTAAGAAAGACTCAACCCTGTATTTGATGCATGCTAAGCTTTCAAATAGTAGCATAAATACAATTAACAGTAATGAGGCAGCCGAGCTATGGCACAAAAAGCTCTGTCACATGAGTCAAACGGGGATGGAGATACTACGCAGGCGGAATGTTCTTCCGGAATTGAAGAACTCACACTTACGGAAGTGTGAATACTGCATGGCTGGAAAGCAGAACAGAGTGTCCTTCCAGAGCTCCCCGCCTCAACGGAAACCGGAGGTACTAGATCTCATACATTCAGATGTATGCGGTCCGATGCAGACACGAACACTCGGAGGGTCACTGTATTTTGTGACATTTATTGATGATCATTCAAGGAAGATCTGGGCATACACCTTGAAGAGAAAAGATCAAGTGTTGGGAGTGTTCAAGGAGTTTCACGCTTTGGTGGAGAGAGAAACCGGCAAGAAACTGAAGTGCATCAGAACAGACAATGGTGGAGAATACAGAGGTCCGTTTGATCAGTACTGCAAGATGCAAGGAATCAGACATCAAACGACACCTCCGAAGACACCTCAGCTGAATGGCCTAACTGAGAGGATGAACAGAACCTTGTGCGAGAGGATCAGAAGCTTGCAGTCACAAGCCAAGCTACCGAAGACATTTTGGGGGGAGGCACTCATCACAGCAGTTCATGTTTTGAACATGTCCCCAGCGGTCGCACTGAAAGGTAATGTTCCTAACCAAGCCTGGACAGGTAAAGAAGTGTCTTATGAACACTTGCATGTCTTTGGGTGCAAAGCATTTGTACACATCCCAAAAGACGAGAGATCCAAGCTTGATGCAAAGACGCGACAGTGTGTCTTTATTGGCTATGGTCATGATGATTTCGGCTACAAACTCTATGATCCTGTGGAGAAGAAAATTGTCAGAAGCCGAGATGTTGTCTTCGTTGAAGACCAGACCATAGAAGATATCAGAAATGAGATGAAGACAATGCCCCAGCAATATAGAAATGTGAATCCAGAACCTCATACACCGGTGCCAGTACGAGTTGATGATGAGGTTCCCAGACAGGAGGGTACATGTGATGAAGCTCCCAGAGATGATGATCATGATCAACCACCAGTACCAGAAGTTCCACCAACAGTTCCACAGAGAAGGTCTGACAGAGAAAGGCGACCTTCAACCAAATACTCTGCATATGAGTATGTGCTGCTTACTGACGGGGGAGAACCCGAGAGCTACCAGGAGGCTGTGGAAACAGATGACAAAGAAAAGTGGGAGGAAGCCATGCAAGATGAGATGAAATCTTTGCATGACAATCACACTTTTGAGTTGGTGAAGTTGCCAAGAGGCAAAAGGGCTTTGAAGAACAAATGGGTGTACAGAGTGAAGCAACAGGAGCATACTTCACAACCCCGGTACAAAGCCAGACTAGTTGTCAAGGGATTCAATCAGAGGAAAGGCATTGACTTCGATGAAATCTTCTCTCCAGTTGTGAAGATGTCATCCATCAGGGTAGTACTCAGCTTAACAGCAAGCCTCGACCTGGAAGTTGAGCAGATGGATGTCAAGACCGCATTTCTTCACGGGGATCTGGAAGAAGAAATTTACATGGAACAACCAGAAGGCTTCAGAGTCAGCGGGAAAGAGGACTATGTGTGCAGACTCAGGAAAAGCCTCTACGGTTTGAAACAGCCACCGAGACAGTGGTACGTGAAGTTTGAGTCAGTTATGGGGGAGCAGGGATACAAGAAGACCACTTCAGACCATTGTGTTTTCGTTCAGAAGTTTTCTGACGATGACTTTATCATCTTACTGCTGTATGTAGATGATATGTTGATAGTTGGCAGGAATCAATCGAGGATTGATAATTTGAAGCAGCAACTGAGTAAGTCTTTTGAGATGAAAGACTTGGGGCCAGCTAAACAGATTCTTGGCATCAGGATCGGTCGTGATCGGAAAGCCAGGAAGTTATACTTGTCACAGGAGGAGTACATCGAGAAGGTAGTTCAGAGATTCCAGATGGACAAGGCTAAAGCGGTTAGCACTCCTCTTGCTACCCACTTTAGATTGAGTACGCAGCAGATTCCCTCTACTGAGACAGGGAATGAGGAAATGAAACAGGTTCCATACACCTCAGCAGTGGGAAGTCTTATGTATGCCATGGTGTGCACGAGGCCAGACTTAGCACACGCAGTTGGATTGGTCAGCCGGTTTATGTCAAACCCAGGACGGGAACACTGAAATGCTATCAAATGGATCATGCGGTATCTTCGAGGCACATCCAAAATGAGGTTATGTTTTGGAAGCAGCGACAAACCAGTGTTGATGGGCTACACCGATTCAGATATGGCAGGAGATGTGGATACCCGAAAGTCTACTTCGGGGTGTCTGATTACTCTCTTAGGAGGAGCTGTGGCATGGCAGTCTAGGTTGCAGAGGTGTGTTGCACTTTCTACAACAGAGGCAGAATTCATTGCAGTTACAGAAGCTTGCAAGGAATTACTGTGGATGAAGACATTCGTCCAGGAATTGGGTTTCAAACAGGAGAATTACATTTTGTACTGCGATAGCCAGAGTGCTATCTATCTCGGTAAAAATTCCACATTTCATTCGAGGTCAAAACATATCGATGTGAGGTATCACTGGATACGGGACGTCCTGAGCTCAAGGCTGTTAGAACTCAGGAAAATTCACACCGACGACAACGGTGCCGATATGTTCACCAAGGTTTTACCGAAGGAGAAGCTTGAAATCTGTCGTGCTATAGCCGGGATGACAAAACTCTCCACATAGTAAGAGTGGGGAGATTCAGAGAACTACGATTGGCTTGATCCCAACTCAGGGTACGTAGGCAGTCATTCAGATGCAGCCAGGGGAGGATCCTTTGGAGGATCCGGTTTGGATGATTAATGGTCGGCTCAGATTTGGAGAAATCTTCACCGAGGGGGAGATTTGTTGAAGACAGCTTGTTACAACAAGCGCCGAAAGCATGCAATAATGCATGCAATAATGAAGACAGCTTGGTGTAAGCTGTGTATGAGTGCAAAACCGCGTGACACTGTTCACACGGTTTTGGCACTATAAATTGGAGTCCCCAGATCATTCCTAAGTATCCCCAAATGTATGGAAGTGTAGTGAGAGTGATTGGTGAGAGTTTTTTGTAAAACTTGTATTGGAAGCTTTGTAATTCTTTTGTGGGTATATAAAAGAAGAGTTTTCTCTCAAATTATCCTCTATTTTTGTGTGTTTAATCACAACATCCAAGGAGGGTATCAATTTCTGTCAGACCTCTTCCAGCTACAACACAAGCTTTTCAGCCAAAGAGACGGGTATACATTGCTACCTACCGCCCAAATACAAACTCACACATAACAACCCCACTCCACACCTCTCTCAAGAAATCAAAATGGAAATGCAATCTTCTGGCAGTCATTAGTGGGGGACCCGCGAAAGGCAAGGTACTCGAAGCTATTTTCTCAAATGCCGGAGTTCAGGAAAGCTCCTGAAAGCACACCGACTGCCATGAGGTGCATTAGTAAGTTCTGGGAAGCACACCGACTGCCATGAGGTGGAGTAGTAAGTTCATGGGAAGTCCTCCTACCCAGGCACCAGGTTCATGGAAGCCCAAACACCCAACCGTTGTTGCACTGTAAAAGAAAACACTTGTGTGGAGTCCTTTGAAGATGAGAGGCATTAAAAATTACAGGAGATCATTATTGCCTTCTCAAACCTTCAACTGAGATGCAATGACGTGAAAGAAAAATGAAAGCAGTAATAATTTGTCAATACCATGTTATATCAGTATAAATTTTTTCCCTTCTTTCAGTTTTGTGATTGTTTAGTCATTATAATTCTTGGGATTCTTTTACAATGGTTTGCCTTCTTTTGCATTTATCTTACTGTAGAATCCAGCTGCCATAAATTACACCTTGAAGAAACCACCAAGTTAGGTGGAGGATTTTCTTTTTTGAGAATGGTGCACCACCTTTAGAAATTGAAACAAATCACCAAAATAGCTTTAGGTGAATTTTTTGTTTTGTTGACTTTTGAGTCATGTATTTTATTATAAATAGAGAGCTCATTTGAGAGCTCAATTCATCCCAAAATTATAAATCTTGAAGTGAAGAAAGCTTTGAGAGTGTAGAGAGAGTGAAGTTTTTGTAACACTTGTAATTCTATTCTTGTAGTAATAGATTCGATTTTCCCTCATAAACACTCTTCAGTGATCAGGGAATCACAACAAGTGGTATTGGTAACTTTGGTTAGACATTGGGGTCTTAAAATCGAAGAACGAAACTCGATTCGGAAAATTCGGGTTTCGGGAAAGTTATCAAAAATCAATTTTGAGCATACCATCATCTTGTTCACGTCAAGACGAGCACGATGGTATTTTTCGATGATCTAACGAAGGTCCAGGGATGTCGTACGCGCCTACCACGCGCTGGAGAGTGAAGTTGTCACGTGTCTGTTAAAGGTTGAAGACGACCACGTCAACACCGAGTCAGCAGCCATGTCAGTGCACAGTCAGCAACCACGTCATCCTACGTCAGCGCCATGCTAGTGTCCAGTCAGCGCACAGTCAGCAGACACATCATCGCCATGTCATCGGCCATGTCAGCGCCACGTGTCAGTCATATCAGCAAGCGAGTCTCATTTCTGCCTCTAGTAAATTTCATTGAGCCCCCTGAAGTCTCTGAAATTTATATTTTAGCCCCATAAATTTTAGAAATTTATAAATCGGCCTCTAAGTCGGAATTGGATCAACGAAGTGTCTAATCCACTATTTTCGACCGTTTTGGACGCAACAGTGACCTCCGATTTGTGAAAATTATCCCTGATTTTATCCTATTTTCATTTTAAACTTTAAACTTAAAATGAAAATGGAAGATTCCTCTTCCGGTGTAATGATTAAGCTGACTGAAACCAATTACTCCCTCTGGAGGCTTCTGATGATAGATTATTTGCACTGCAAAAATTTGTTCGATATTATCGATGTGAATGAAGTGAGACCATAATCTATTAAAGAGTATGACTTTAATAAACTCAATAACAGACCAGAATCTATTAAAGAGTATCACTTTAATAAACTCAATAACAGAACTCTGGGTCAGATTTGACAGTGGATCGACCATAGTGTCTTCCACCACATAGCACATGATACAGATGCTTACGAAATATGGATAAAATTGGAAGACATGTTCTAGGCCAAGACAGCTCGGATTAAAGCCTTAATAATGAGGCATTTGGTGAACTTGAAGCTACGGAGTGAAATTTCCGTTGCAGAACACACCAATGAGTTCCAAAGCCTGGTGAACCAGTTGTCTGCAGTAGACATGCAACTGAGAGATGAAGTTCAAGCCCTCTTACTACTTAGTTCTCATCCTGATAGTTAGGAGACATTGTTGGTTACTTTCAGCAATTCCTCTCCAAGAGGCAAACTTACTGTGTCTATGGTAAAAGATGTCATTTCGAATGAAGATTCCAGGAGAAAATATGTTGGCTTAGAAAATACAGAAGCCTTCGTCACAGAGACTCGAGGAAGACATCGAGGAAGTGCAATATGGAGGGGCAAAAGCACAACTAGAGGTAGATCCTCAAATGGAAGGATGCCTACCTATAAGTGCTACCTTGTGGCATAGAAGGCCGCTTAAAGAAGAATTTTCGAAAACTTCAACGAGAGTAAGGCCAAGGCAATCACCAATCGAAGAATAACGAAGGAGAGACACTATTCGTTGTCCAAACAGATGTAGCCATATGCTCAATGCAAGAAGAAACATATCTTTACACCGCAACCCAAGATGTTGAGTGAGTGGTAGATACTACAGCATCATACCATGTCACTTCTCACAGAGATTTCTTCATAACATACAAAGCATGAGACTTTGGTTCAGTGAAGATGTGAAATATCAGTTCCTCTAGGATAGTAAGAATGAGTGATATTCACCAATCGACAAATGTCGGGCGTACATTAACCTTGAAGGATGTCTTGTATGTTTCAGAACTTTGGCTGAATGTACTCTCGGGGATAGCCCTTAAAAATAAGTCTATGACTGTCACTTCAGAAATGACACATGGAGAATGACAAAATGTGTCATGGTTGTTGCCCGAAGACATGCTTGTGGCACACTATACAAGACTCATGTGAAGATCTGTGCAGACAACCTCAATGTAACTGAAAAAGAGGCTTATCAAAGTCTGTGGAACCAGAGACTCGATCACATGAGTGGGGGAGGGTTGTCTACCCTGATCAAGAAGGAGCTTACCAATGATGTTACACTAGGTCCTTGCAACCACTACTTGTTTGGTAAGCAACACATAGTCTCGTTTAAATTCTCTTCTAAGAGAAGATCAGAGTTGCTCAGTCTGGTGCACTCTGATGTTTGTGCTCTCTTGGAGAGGTTGATTCACTGGGCGGTAATAAGTATTTTCTGACTTTCATTGATGATGCTTCTCGAAAAATTTGGGTGTGGTTCCTAAGACAAAGGATCAAGTTCTAGATCGGTTCAAACTATTTCACGCCATGGTAGAGCGTGAAACAAAGAAGAAGCTGAAATGCCTCCACATAGACAATGAAGGCGAGTATAGTTCTAGGGAGTTCGATACCTACTGCATGAGACATGTTATTCGACATGAGAGAAATATTCTGCGCACCCTACATGATAATGGTGTAGCTGTAAGAATGAATTGTACCATTATGGAGAAAGTCAGAAGTATGATCAATATGGCTAAGCTGCCAAAGCCATTCTGGGGAGAAGTTGTTTGTATCGTCTGCTACCTGATCAACAGATCATCATCTGTACTGTTGAATTCTGAGATTCTGGAGAAAGTGTGGTCTGGTAAGAATCCCTCATACTCTCACCTTAGAGTATTCAGCTATTTAATTGTTGCACATGTGTACGGGCCAAATTTGGGCCCAAGGGCATAACCGTCATTCTGCCTTTGGGCCAATCACGAAACCAAAGCCCCAAGGACCACCGTCAGATCTAGTTTGAAAAATCAGCTTTGGACCAAGATGCCAGACTAGCCCAAAGCCCATCATCACAGATTTAACAGTTCAGAAAGGCCAACGGATTCATGAGTAATTAGATTGGGAAAACACCTATAGTAATGAACTCCATTAAATCGACAGTTATAAACCCCATCATTAACACATCCAACGGGTAGAAGAGATTTAAATGACCCCACGTCAGTATGGCCTATAAAAGAGAGAAAAGTCATGGCCTAAGGGGGATTGAACATCACACAGCACTACTCTCTGTCACCAGAGCTCTCATAAGCGCCAACCTACAGCCCTCACGGCGGCTCACAAGTATCAAGGTAACCCTGAACCTTGCTCCTCCATTATTTTCAGCTCGTCTTCACTACTGACTTGAGTGTCGGAGTGCCCCTGGCACCCACCACACCGGTGGGTAGGATACTCTCGCTCACTCTACTTTGTTTTACAGGATCGCTAGTTCCTCAAATCTACAAATTCTCAATTGTGGACCTCGGGTGAAATCCAGCGTCTATAATTTGGTGCCCACCATGGGGCCCTAGAGATTCATAGCATGCAAAGATCTCTCCTTCTACGATCCTTCCAAACACCCCTGGCGTCACGCAACAAGCAAACACCAGATCTTATGATCACTTAATTAGTCATCCTCCAAGAATAGTTACCAATATTGGAGCACATTTCTTCAACCTCCCAAAGGCCCGAGGCTACGGGTCACCCCAACAATCTTATCATCTGATCCAATCTATTAGGAGCATTCAAGAATATGGCAAGTGGAAATCCACCATCAAACGACCATCCACTTAATCACCAGAAAAGCCACCATGATTCTCCAGCCGACCGATCACAACAAGTCATCGCCTCCTTGCGAAAGGAAATACAAGAGTTCGAAAGAGTGATTCTCTCTAGCCTACCTGGTGCCAGACTACCAGTGAACCAACATTTGGATCATTCTACACACTTCCACCAGTCGACAAAAGAATACCCTCATAATCCCCAGTATAAACAATCAACCAAGAAGTATTCTATATGATTGATATATATTCAAAGTCTACTTGTGACGGTTACCATTTACTCTATATGACATGGATAAACCTCAATTTCCCTCATACGACATGTAAGCGGTGTCATATTCTTCAAACGACATGAGAGGATTCCCATCTCCTCCAGGATTGTCATCAATTTTAGACTCCATTCGACCAGAGTCTCATGGACCTGCGTCAGGAACAAGATGCATCCCTTCAATGGAACCATCCTTACCGTTCCCCTCATATGATGAAGCGATGTATTTGGCATAAGGAGATTGTCTCAGTCCCCAGTACTCGAATGAAGATTTAGCGAGGATATCCCGGTCAACATTACCAGGTTAGGCCTGTGCTCTAGTGATGAGGATTTGGCTACGGTCACACATATGCTCAGGACTGGTCACGGTAATTTGGCTTTCCTCATTCCGCCTCATGATGCTTCTTTTGAAAACAACTGATGTGGGATAATTGTTTTAGTTGGAATTGGCTTTTGGCAATTAAAGGGCTCCCTCTTATATGGTCGATTGTCTTTGGACCGGGCTTTACAGTTTAGTTTAATAGCTTTATTCTGTGCTGAGCCGAGTTAGCGGGCTGGCTTGCGAATAGCTTCGGCGTATTGGGATCTATCTATGCGTGAGCTGCATTGCATGTGTGGATGTTTTCTTGAGCCCAAGTTTTACACGTGAGGAAAATTGATGATGAGCTCCTCATGCACATGGCCTGTCGTGGGGATGTTCATTTGGGCTGTTAGGTATAGATTTTGGGCTGGTCGTGCAAGTCGTTGGGCTGACCATTTTTGCAAGGGCTGAGACCTCAAAATCACTATATCGGTTGAAGTTGCAATCACCGATGTGGGACTATTATTTGTATGATTTGGGAATGGGCTTGAATTCATCTCGTGGATGGGCTCAGCCAATGGGTTTGTTCATTTCGGTAATTTATTGAAATATTGGGACTCCTTTCATGGGCTCATGAGGGCCTGGCTTACGTTAGCCGTAAGTCTTATGGGCTGTCATGTAGGGGTAAGGATGCGCTTAGGGGGTGCAAGGTTGAGGCTTCTGGAAGGTTGCAATTTGACAACTTGGGTTGGTTTTTGGAAAGCTCTTAGTTTAGGCTGAAATCATTTTGGCATATCAAGCATGGACAGGAACTCAAAATACTCATTGTCGCTTCACCTGGTTGTTGAAGAAAAATCCACTCGACAAAAAGATCCTCACAAGTAAAATGATGATAAAGTGAAACTTACCACCTAATGCTGAAAAAGGTACATTAAATAAAAAGCTCACTACCCATTGTGCAAATGAAGACCCACACTACATGCAAATGAGGAATGGTCCACTCGATAAAGCTCCATGCACAGACAAAATCACATGGGATCCAACTTGATATAAAATGACTGATGACCATTTGACACTACAAGATGTTCTAATTTTGGAAGACTATCCTATTTGTAACTGCTTGCGTGTTACATGGATCGATCCCACGTGGAAGAGAGAGAAGCGTGAAAAAAAAAGTTATCATCTACTCACAATTGAATCTCATTTTTATAGCATGAAATCAAAGCTAAGAAAACTGCTTGCTACACCATGACAATAATAAATCTTTGTAAATCCAATTTATCAGAAGCACACTGCCTAGTCACTGGAAAGATGATCTATACGAAATTACATGAACGTTGAGAAGACATTGAAGGATAGTCATCCTCTCGAGACGACACAGATGGAATTTCATCTCCAAATCACAAGAAAGGTTAGTCATCATCTCCATGCTACGTTGATTTAATATTACCAACTCTAGACTACATAAGGAATCTTTTATCATGCTTAGAATGAAAAATCATTAGAACTTCCATCAGGTTCAATCGACCAACCTTCATCAGGTTAGGTAGAGTGAAAATTATTTGGACCTCCGTGAGGTCCATTCGACCATAGACCCTCACTAACCTTTGTTAGGTCTTGTAGAGAAAGGATTGTAGTATGAGGAATAAAGACTCTCATTGATATTTAGTAGGTATCGTAGTATGAGGAATGAAACCCTCTTTGACCTTTCTTAGGACTAGTAGAGTCAGGAATGTTGACCTTGGACTTTCGTCAAGTCCATTAGTCAAGTCCACTCGACAGTAGTCTCTTAGAAGAGTGATGACCTTGATGACTTTCATCAAGTTCATTCCATTGTAGCATGACGGACCTTCTTCAGGTCTAGTATAGTAAGTGATGACCTCCTTAGACTTCCTACAGTCTATACGACAATGTCGTGTGAAATAACTCATGAACCTTCATCTGGTTCAGTCGACTGGGGACATCCCCCACATGACTCATGTCGAGTCAAATTGAATTATGTAATTCACTCATTTTATACGACATGTCGAGTGAAATTACTCATGAACCATCATCTGGTTCAGTCGACCGAGGACATCCCCCAGATGACTCATGTCAAGTCAAGATGAATTATGGAATTCACTCATTTCATACGATCTATCGAGTGAAATTATTCATGAATCATCATCTGGTTCAGTCGACCGGGGACATCCCCCATGGACTCATGTCGAGTCATGTTCTAGACATGGATTAGACATGTTGTATGACTTATTTCTTGAACCTTCATCTGGTTCAGTCGACCGGGGACATCCCTCATGGACTCATGTCGAGTCATGTTCTAGACATGGATTACACATGTCATATGACTTATGTCCTGAATTTTCATCTAGTTCAGTCAACCGGGGACATCCCCCATGGACTCATATCGAGTCAGGTTGTAGACATGGATTACATATCGTACGACTTATATCCTGAAACTTCATCTGGTTCAGTCAGCTGGGTACATCCCCAAAGGCTTCTGTAGAGTAAAGTACATGATCCTGATATTCATTTAGTTCATTCGATTGGACACATCCATAATGGATCATGTAGAGTCAAGTTCATGACTTGACATTCGTTTGGTTCAATTAATAGGCAGCATCAATGCTCATGTATATCTACATCATATGTTCTCACCCCAGGCGACACACGCGTCAAGTACTCTCCAAGCTTAAGTCTCTTTGACTTAGAGAGTATGGGACAAACTGTATGGGCCAAATTTGGGCCCAACGACATAACCGTCATTCCGCTTTTAGGCCAATCACGAAACCAAAGCCCCAAGGACCACCGTCAGATCTAATTTGAAAAATTAGCTTTGGGCCGAGAGGCCAAACTAGCCCAGAGCCCATCATCACAGATTTAACAGTTCAGGAAGGCCAACGGATTCATGAGTAATTAGATTGGGAAAATGCCTACAGTAATGAGCTCCATTAAATTGACAGTTATAAACCCCATCATTAACACATCCAATAGGTAGAAGAGATTTAAATGACCCCACGTCAGGAAGGCCTATAAAAGAGAGAAAAGTCATGGCCTAATGGGGGATCGAACATCACAGGGCACTACTCTCTGTCACCATAGCTCTCATAACCGCCAACCTATAGCCCTCACGGTGGCTCACAGGTATCAAGGTAACCATGAACCCTGTTCGTCCATTATTTTTAGCCCGTCTTCACTACTGACTTAAGCGTCTGAGTGCCCCCGACACCCACCACACTGATGGGTAGGATACTCCCGCTCACTCTACTTTGTTTTGCAGGATCGCTAGTGCCCCAAACCTACAAATTCTCAATTGTGGACCTCGGGCGAAATCCAGCGTCTACAACATGTATCCAAAAAGCTCAGGCAGAATCTTAAAATAATGACTACTTCATGTATATTCCTAGGCTATGGAGATAAAGAATTTGGATACATACTATGGGATCCGAAAGAAATGATGGTCATCAGAAGACATGATGTAGAGTTTCTTGAAGACCAGACAATTAAAGAAATTAAAAAACCCAAGATGTCTTCCAATTCCAGTGCCGATAGAAATCCAGACCCAACACCAGCACAATTGATCACAGATATGGTGTATGATATTTCATAAGCAGAACCAAATGAGGCAAATGAGGATGTTGAGCAGGGGGAGACACAGCCCGCTCAATCGGAAGCTACAAAAGAGAGTGATGAGCGGGGGGAGCCGCAACCTGCTCCACTAGAAGCTACAAGATCATCCACAAAGTTGGATGATGACAAACCTCCTGAAACCAGTGGACCTCATACAAGAAGATCTGAGCGAGGCAAGATTCCATCAACCAAATATCTAGGATCCGAGTATATTATGCTTACTAATGAGGGGGACCTAGAGAGTTTTCCACAAGGCAAGAAAGCACTAAGGATCAAATGGGTGAAGAAACATGACAATAGAATAATACTATGCAGAGACACGGTGAAGTATTGACTGGCGTAAACACACACGTATAACGCAAGCGTACGTATCTTTCAAGTAGTATAAAAATATCGATCACACTAGGACTTAATTCCTACTGTTGTTATTAATTATTGATATTATTTATTTACAGGAATCTAATTATAGGGAGAAGAGAATTGATTGCTTTTGGTTGGTTGAATGTGGTTTTTCAAAAATAAAATAAAAACAGACTCAAAAGAAAATACTAAGGAAAATAAAATAAAAGACTCAAGGATCTATGGTCGTGACTCCACACAATATTATTATAAAGATGAATTGATTCTCTTATTTATGTGTAATAAATTAATTTGCTAACCTGGAACACGATGATATGCGAAAGCCTCTTCCGATGGTCAGACGCAAATACCCAGTATAACCCAATTGAACCATATTCCCATGTCAACCAAATTACCTGGATTCATTAAGATTAAGTTCCAATTATGGCTACCCACGCCCGACAGGTATATTCCTATCCTGTAAGAAAATCCATTAAAGGGTTATCTATCCTCAAGGAAGATCGTGAGCTATTGAATCTAAGGTTGAAACCTAAAATCCTTATGTCTAGTTCATTTTAAGTTTACCATATCAATCTTATTGGTGATCAGACAACAAGAAGCATTAAGCTTAAGACTCAATAAACAAACTAAAGAATTACCCATAAAAGAAAATCAATTATTAAGTGTGGATATTGTGTTTCATCACTTCCCTAGAATGAAAATAAAATTCAGGGGTTAGAGGATCCACATTTAATATTTCTTATCTAGGAATCTCACTTATTATAATATATAAATTATTTTATATTCTGCTTTCTCAGGAATTAATAATGTTAAACATTTAAAACCAGCCATATAGGCAGTAATCCATTTAGTCCAATTACACCAGCCATATAGGCGGTAATTATCTGTCACATAAAGACCAGCCATATAGGCGGTTAAGTAATTTATATTTAGACCGACCATATATGCGGTAATAAAGTCTGACATTAATTAATCCGGTTAAATTATAATTTATAAATTATAATTAAGTGAGATTTACCTAAATAATTATATTAAAGGTTTCACCTTTTACCCCAGCGGAAAATTAACTACTAAACATAAAAGAAAATAGAAGAAGAAGAACTACTATTACTATTACTGAAAATTAAAATACATAATTAAAAATATTATTTATATATACAAAACTAGATGCAATCCTCTAAAAACATGGAAAAGCTCCCAAGGAAAGCACACCAAATGAAGTGAAGATGAGCTGAATTTATAGGCAGTTTCGACTTCTGGCGTCGCGACGCTGAAGTGCTTGGCGTCGCGACGCCAGCACGCGTTTTCAGTCAACGCGTCTTTTGACCACGCGCATTGTCGGCAGAATCTGGTGATGACATGTGTCACACGGTAAAGGTGGTGTAATGAGAAGACGACATGTGGCACACGGTGATTGGCTGAGCTTTCGGTCCAATAATCATCTAACACGTGGCACGCGTTTAAGATTGGTCCAATGAGAGATTAACATGTGGCAGCATGTGATTCGCCGGTGATTCGGTCCAATGACAACTCGACATGTGGCACGCGCTTGCTTTGGTCCAATGAGATTTCTACACGTGGCAGACGGCGCATTTTAGCTGATCTTCCGTGATGATGACACGTGGCACGACGCACGTTAGCAAGGTCGGCGCACGTTAGCAAGTCCAATTTCTCAGATTCTGACACGTGTCCCTCGGCACACGTTAGCATGTCCGGCGCACGTTAGACGTCGCGACGCGTAGGGTCCTGGCGTCGCGACGCGGCCAAATTACCGAATTGCCCTTTTGTCATTTTTTCTCTATTTTGGCCCCAAATTGCTTCCAATGCTTTCCCAACTTTATTTATCTGCAAAATAACACAAAACAAATCAAAACGTTCACAAAACTCAAGAAACTATACAAAATATTAGGTTAAATGAGTGGGAAATAGTGATAGATTTACCACTCATCAAGTATGTTGTGCAAAGACACATCTGACATGTCAACAAAGATGGTCAATCGGTATAAGCTAGAGTTGTGCAGAGACATAGCCATGATAGTTGTCAGATGAAAATCATTACAGATGAAGCTGAAGGGGGAGAATTGTAGAATAAAGCTGCCATACATTACACCTTGAAGAAATCTCCAAAACAACTTTAGGTGGAGGATTCTTTTTTTTGACAATGGTGCACCACCTTTAGAAATTGAAGCAAACCACCAAATGTAACATCCAAAATCTGAGAGATGCTGCCGGCAGAGAATAGATCGTATTATCCCCCTGAGCCTCTGACTTTCTAACAATATTAAACTCATCTCATATATAAACTCATGCATGGGACCGATGCCCAACTCTACATCATGAATGCATAATGCTTTTCAAACTAAATACTTGAATTCACTACACATCTCAACTTTAGTAATGAACACCCATAAGTCTTTACATGTGTATTCTTTACATGTGTATTCTTTACTAACAAACTATATGATACATGACATTTTCTATCATTGACTGAATTGAACTCTACTCGACCTGGTGGACCAAACCCTATGATGACTGCCATCAGTATCCATCCTCTCGAGCTCGTCCTCAGGGAATACTTGCAAAACAGAGAAACTGAGAGTGAGGGGTTATACTGTATGAACGATCTAAGTGAGTGGACGGTTTAAAAATGAAATCTGAAGTACTTTATGAAAACTTATGTTTGGTAATCAAATCGGATCTTTTCTGAAAACTTTTCTTTCCTGAAAACAATTCTCTTTCTAGAAACCTTTAAGAGAATTTTTTCTGAAAGTTTATTATAAAACTGCTGTTTCTGAAAATTTTACTCTCTAGAAAACTTCTCTCTGGAAACTATTTCTGAAATCTGTATCTGAAAATTATTTTTGAAAACTGATCTCTGTCTCTGAAAACCTAACGTGTAAGGGCATTACGCATCGTCGTCCCTCCACACGCCTAAACTAGTGAACTTGGGGCGTTATATATCAATGTCCCCCAAGCCACTAAACTAGAGCTAGGAGTGCAAATCCATGACATTGGGGCATTACATATCGTTATCCCCTATAGCATGCCACTGTCTGTCTCTGAACTAGAGTCAAGAGTGCGAATCCATGCTACTACCTGACCCTGAAACTAGGATCCAGGTGTTGGACAATTATGACCCATATCGTCACTATTTGTACATATCATGGTGTTGTTATACAAATTAACTATGTGACAAATGAGATTGCTCTCTTATCATTTGTGATTAGATCACCTAGATGTATAAATGATAGGAGGTTCATATGATTAGTTCCTGGATTGAGAATGATATGAGACAATATCAGTCCATGAAGGATTAATCATTAAATATCCATAGTCAGAGTATTATCGAGATTGGACATCGATAATGCGTAAAAGACTAGTATTACATTTGTGTGCGTTGTGAGGGAAAAACGGCATAGTTCTCATATATTTGGGTATAGGATACTCATGCAAGTGTAATAGGAGGTTGTGTTTTACCGATGGTACGGGAAACAGCTTCGCTATGGATAGACCCCTTCGAAATTCCATTGGTAGTATAACTATGTGTCTATGGAAGTCCGAATTCAGGGTAGGTGTATTTGGTCTTAACCCGAAACTTGCACCGCTAATACTTGCGACAATCAATATGCTTTGGTTTTGGTCATCCAGGGCTTTAACTGGTTCTGTGTACTCCTCTTCTGGGTATATTGAGAATCGTAGTGTATTGGGTGTGATGTCAAGACGGAAGTATCACTTCAGTTATAGTGGAGATGATGATCACGTAGGATACGGAACTTGTTCTCTTATATGTTGTAGCTATCGGGATATTATGACTAGGTCATGTATATCCGATTATAGAGACTAGTTACCAGACATCTGATATGTGTTTTGTACGGGGCAGACACAATTCCAACCCCAGGCCTAGCACGTGACCATCCGATACTGGATCGACATACACAATACTACGTATACTACGCCTGATATAGATCGCTTATTCCTGTAAGCATGTTTCTGGAGAATTGGGTAGGCATGAGATTTGCTAGAAGCCAACCTTGTCTTGTAAATCGGTATAAACGTAGTACTGGGTACTTACGTGTTCGGATAGTCCGACGACCGTATTTACTGCCAACATATCCGAGGATCTCATGGGTCGCTTCCCGAAGATTCACCGATGACGTATGACTCGCACTTTAATTAATCTGGGATTAATTAGATGAGAGAAAAAATTAATCTGGGATTAATTACGGAGATATTTTATCTGGGATAAAATATCATTAAAAGAGAGAAAATGATTAATTAGGAATTAATCGGTTAAAATAATATATTTGATATATTATACGAAATTGAATTTCGACGCGGAATTAAAATTAGATTTTAATTCGGGCGAACGAGTTAATTTAGAATTAATTCGTTAGCGACGTGAATAGTGATTTCGCTAGGCATAATCATTTAATTACGTCGCAACGGAAAATTCGTTAATTTGGAATTAGCGAACCCGCGCCCGGGATTGTTTGCGAGCGTATTCGCATTTCGAATTCAAGTGCGGCATGCAAGTCAAATCAAGCGTCAAATCGCTAGTCGAATCAAGCGTCGAATCATTAGTCACTTTGAGTGTTGTGACAACTTGTCACTTGATTTGATTGATTGATGTGATTGATGTGGGTTGTTGGATGCAATTAATTGCCAAATTTTGGCTCTAAAACCTTGTTGACTTTTTGAAAGTGGTATATGGTATTTGTTTAATTGTTTTTTGGAAAACAATTAATCAATTTACACATTTTCTTTCTCTCTCTCTTTTTCCCTCCTCTTTCTCTCTCGGTCTTGGACCGATTCTTGTTCTTCTTTTTCTGGTTCATCACCGTGAAACACAAGGAAGAAAAGAGGTGATTTTGTTGCAAAATCAAAGTGCTAGCACACTCTAGGAGACATACCAAGGTGATAGGGCAGTAATTTCGTGAGCTTGGAATCCATTTTGGAAGCTTGGAGCTTGAAGACATCAATGGAGGACCATGACCGATTTTGGAGGAGGACAAAAAGTGGACTGCTGTGAGCTTGACAGTGGGCAGAAATGGAGTTTTTGTTCTTCGTAGCATCCAATCCGTTCATTGTGAGTATGATTCTGCCATTCTCCTTTGCGTATTCACATGTGTTTTATGCCTTATAAATGATCCTTGGGACTTTATAGAAACCCAACAATGGTATCTTGAGCCATTTGAGCATGAAACATGATTAGGGTTCTTAACTTTAAATTTGGGGTTTTTTTATTTAAGCATGTTTTTGGCAAATTGTTTGTTTAAATATGCTTGTATATGGATAACTTAGAGTTATATGTGATCAATTTGTTGAAAAATTAATTGGATTAATTTTCCCCAATTTGCTATGCTTGGCCGAAAGTTGAAGGCTCCCTAAATGTCTTGGATTTTGATTTTTTGATCATTGGATGTGTTGGAAATCAATCGGGAATTGTTGATTGCGGATTTAATTTGATTGAAACCGAATCGATTTTAAAATTCCTATATTGCCGAGACATAATATGCATGTAATGGGTTTGATTTTTTGTTAAATTGTGTTGGACATGATTTAATGTAAAAAAAGCATGATTAATTGTACAAATTTGTGTTTTGGAAATATTGATTTGGGTAATTAATTGTGTAATACACTTTAGTTAATTTAATTGAGAAATTTGGAATTTTTTGGAATTAAATTATTTGGGCTTAAATTGGATTTGGGCTTGTAATGTTGTAAATGGGCTTATTGGGCTTGGTTGTACCAAGTTAGGTTTAGGCTAAATTGGTTGGATCCAATTGGGCCCAAAACCGCTTCCATAAAGCCCAAATGCGACTAATAGACCTTTAAAATTTAATTGGGCCTAATGGGCCTAAATTGATTTATAGGCTTATGGGGTAATTCCTTGATTGGGCTTTGGTTGCCGAAGCCCACGCCTTCAAGAAATTAATTAAAAGCCCATTGGACTTTAATAGAATTAACGTTGGACGTTAATCGGGCTTTGAGACCCGTAACGATTAAATTTGGAATTTAAGTCGTAAAAGTTCATTAATAAAGTGTAGTATTTAATTTGGAATTAAATAGCGAATTAATATTAAATAAAAATTGAATTGGATTTAATTATGTAGTTTAATTTAATTCGAGAATCCGTACTTTGAGTACTTATTCGCAAAACGAGTTTGACTTGCGCAAAATCAAATCATTGTTTGAACATTGGATGGTCATTAATTATCAGATTAATTAATTGGATTAGATTGATTGATAACATGCTTGTGTGAATACATGATTGTGATACATGAATAATGTATATCGGATGGATATTAGATGGGTGGGGCAATTTTAGAAATTGTTGTAATAAATTTGATTTATTAATTGGACCTGCGTGTCCAGCCTATTACCTCCATATTCTTTGTATTCTCTTCTCACCTATTCCCTTCAATGTAAATGAGGTTTCTTTAGAAGTGTAGTGTAACGGGTAGAAGCAAATACATGTGCTAGCGGGAGAGAAGAAATGTAGATATTTGATCTAGGATCAATGTGTAAAGTATCCATCCGCATATCATTATTATTTTTTCATATGCACTTTATTATGTGTTTAGAATGCATGTTTAAGGGTGTATGATGATGAGACCTTAACAAAGATAATAAATTGGTTGCCAATTTGCACGCGAAAAACCCTAAAAAATATTAAGCGTTTTTCCTTCCATTGAGTGATTCTTACTCAAGATCCAAGACTGGCATTGGCTTGTTGGCCAAAGTCAAGGCCTTTTTCCGTCGAGGATGTGTTTGAATCACGAGAGCTTTGTTCCATATCAGTGTCTTGTCCAAGTTGTGATTTGTTGGCCAAAGTCAAGATCACTTCTTATCCATCGACATTGATTATGAAGCTTACCATAGTCAATGGGTCGCGCTTAACAGGGATCACTAAGTTTGTTGTGCCAAAGCCAAGGCTTAGTTGATTCAGAGGAAAAAGGTTAGGCAATATATTGGATATATTGGCATATTTATTGTATATATGTTTCGGACTTGGATGTCCCCCTACTGGATCTAGGAATTGGATTGGATCCAATCGATCTTAGAGATCTACCATTCTACCTAGTTAATTATCATACAATTTGTTGGCCAAAGTCAAGATTGTGTGATGTTTAACGGGATCCTAGCCCACTAGGAAACACGGTTTTCCGAGTACTCGACAGAGGGTTAGAGGCTCGCCGAAAAATAGTGGGAGGCAAAAATTGAATTTGCAATATTCGTTTAATTACTTGCCATACGCGCTCAAAACAAATATCATTCATCAAATAAATTAAATGTTAGTTGGATTAATATTTAAATTGTTGTTTTATATAAAACAGTTGGACTGTATTCAAACTAATTCATTTGTAGTTGATTATATAATTGGATTATTATAATCAATATATTTGATTTAATTAATTATAGTTGATTATGTAGTTGGACTATAATCATTATAATAAATAGTACCTAAATCGTTGATTAAATAGTTGGACTATTAGAATCAAGATAAAATTGAAAGATTGGCATTTAAAACATAATCCTAGAGAAAATGTATTTAAATGGTTTAATTTTCAAATTGGGAATAATTTCAGGATAGTCTTGGAAACTAATAAGTTACTTTATTTGATAAAATAACATATTAGGCCTAAGCCCGAAGTTAAGCAAATAGTAGAGCATAATCTTTGGAAGATTTATGTAATGATAACTTAAGTGCTTAATCCATTAAGCTTGTCGCAATAGACTCCTTAATTTCTTTGTCAGAACTAAAAGTTAGATCCTTAAAGTATGATAATGAAATTGAAGGATCTTCATAAATCTATACATAGATTTTAGAAGTACTAAATTGTAATAATAACTCTTGGAGAGTTAATGATTATTCTCAAGGAGACAAAGTCAAAGTTTGCAAAAAGGCAAGAAGCGCAAGACGCACCTTACTTCGATATTCTAGAAGGCCATGGCTTGGCCAAAGGTTTCTGGAATATGGAAAATGGCAAAGGCAAAATCATTATAATCTTCTGGGAAGATAAATGACATATCCCAAAATGTCTGCCAAAATGTGGCAAATGGGATCGCGGAAGCGTGACTGCCATTTGGACAAGGCAGACATGAAGGTATTGAAGACGAGCAAGGCTCTGACTTCAAATATGTTTGTCATATTATGTTCACTTCTAGTATTAAAAATTGGATTTTAAATACTTAGTGTGATACATAAAATATATATATTGATGTTCAGAATCTGTTATGAACAGGATACTGACTTCAATTGAGATTCATCTGCGAAACGGAAACGAGACGAAAGTCGCTGTTTCAATCGTGGATACCTAAATTTAGGAACTACCCTCGGGTATGTACTTAAATTTAGAAACTGTTATAATATAACTAGTTTGACTAGAAATATTATCTCTATATCAGTGTTTAATCCATTGCGGATTGACCTTTATATTCTAGAACACTAAATTGTTTTATTTTATAAAGATGATATTGAGATAAACACATTAGATGTGAATAATAGAATTTATATTTTGAATATAAATAAATCTCAAATGTAAAACATGACAAACAATAGCTCAAACTGATTTGATCAGATGAAACTTAATTGTGGCATTGTTGTCTAGGACACAATTAAACAAGACTCATATATCCACACTTTTGAAGAGTGGGTACTAGGACTGTTTTGATTCTATTCAAATAAAGTCTACGAATCTAGTTTATTGGGCAAAATGCCTAAAACACTTATTACTCGGTAAAAGTGCCAGTGCCACCAATCTGTTAGCCCTAGTTCATAGTGAAGCAAGTGGGCCCATGTCTAGCTAGGCTAGAGGTGGATATGAATATTTCGTGACCTTTACGGATGTGGCATCCCATTATGGTTATGTGTTTCTTTTGAAGAACACAAATCGGAAACTTTTAAAGTTTTCAACACGAAATAGACGAACAGATCGGCTAAAGTATTAAACCGTCACGGTAAGACCGTAATGGAAAATACTTAAGCAATAAGTTTCTAATATACTTGAAAGAGTATAGTATTCTTTCAAATAGGACTCCTCCCGGAACACGTCATTTTGACGGTGTGTCCGAACAGAGTAACCGAATTTTGTTGGACATGATAAGGTTAATCATGAGTCGCTCTAAGCTACCATTTCCTTCAACGGATACACATTAACAGTGCAGAACTTATTTTGAATAAGGTTCTATAAAATCTGTTTGACAGATTTCATATTAGATATGAACAGGAAAGAAACTAGGTTTCTCAATCCTGATTATTTGGGAATGTTAGGCATATGTTTGGATGATACCAAACTAAAACCCAAATCGGATAAGTGCCAATTGTAGGTTATCCTAGGGAAACCAAAGTATAGTACTTATACAACTCACAAGAGAACAATTTAATTGTTTCTCACCATGCGGTCTTCCTAAGAGGAATACCTAAATGCAGTGGTAAGTGGGAGGATAGTAAAACTCGATGAAAATCGAAGTAATACTATTCAAGGCACCGAATCTTAATGGAACATAAATAGTTCATCTAGGATGAAGCTATACCAATAATCTTCGAATACACAAGAACCGCGTGAGTCGGAGAGAGTCAGAAAATAACCTGGGGTATGGGTTTCTGATCTCACCTCATAAAGATGTCAATCTTATTGAGGAAGACGAACTGACTACGTATGAGGAAGTGATACAAGGTATCGACTCCCTATTATGGCAAAGTGTCATGATATCCGAAATGGATTCCATGTATACCAACTAAGTTTGGATACTAGTTGATGTACCGCAAGGCATTGTGCCGACTGGTACTATATAAGTCTTCAAGAAAGACGTACATGGATGGCAACATACCAACGTAAAAAGCTAGGCTTGTAGCGGAAATGTATCATTATCAACATTGTGTCGATTACGACGAAACCTTTTACATGTTGCCATTGTTAAATCCATTTGGATAATGCTTGCTAATGCTGCATGTTTCATTTATGAAATATGGCAGCTGAATGCCAAAATCGCTTTCCTTAACAGAAACCTTTTGGAGGATGTTTACAACATCCTGACGGTTTTTTCGTACCAAAACGAGCAAACAAGGTTTGCAGGTTATTCGATCCATGTTTGGATTGAAGCAAGCATTAGGTTCTTGGAATTATCGTTTTGATGTAATCATAATAGTTTATGATTTAATTCAAAACGAAATGATTCTTGTGTATATAAGAGGGTTAGTGGGAGCGCACTGACAATAAATGTCCTATAATTAATGATAATATATCATTTCTGGGAAATGATATTCCTATAATATATTATCGGTGAAAGTTTGGCTTTCATGAAACTCTCCGAGAAATCGTACATTAAAAAAAAATGTACGTGACCTGGTGTCTCATACGCTTTGAGCATATGGATTCACAAACGGGCCAATCCAAGTGATGGTCACTGGATTAGAGTTAAAAAAATCCTTTAGTATCTTAGAGAACTAAGGATGGTGTCTTAAACTATGGAAATTGTGAACTTGAAGTGACTGGGATCACTACTGCAAGTTTCCCAAACCGATAAAATGACTACAAGTCGTAACAACGGTACTATACAGTTTGAATAACGGTACAGTGAGCTGGAACTCTTCCAAGCAAGATATTGTTACCGAATAAACAACAAATGCAGGTTATTGCTGCAGCTGAGGCAGCAATAGAAGCCTTCTGGGTCGATAATAAATCCTAATTGGATTAGGAATAGTTCTGTTAGCAGCTGAGCTAGGCTGCAGCGCAGCTAAAGAATTAATGGTCTCATCAACAATCCAGATACATACTTCGATAGTCATCTGATTCGTTCGAATCATACATCGTGGCAATGTGATGATCGAATAAATCGCATCAGATGATAATCATGTGAATCCGCTGACGAAAGCCTTTTCTCATCAATTTGAGCCAATCGTACATAGTTCGGGTGTAAGACACTCGAGTGACTGGCTATAGGCCAAGTGGGAGATTGTTGGACAATTATGACCCATAGCGTCACTATTTGTACAGATCATGATGTTGTTGTACAAATTAACTATGTGACAAATGAGATTGTTCTCTTATCATTTATGATTAGATCACCTAGATGTATAAATGATAGGAGGTCCATATGATTAGTTCCTGGATTGAGAATGATATGAGACAGTATCAGTCCAAGAAGGATTAATCATTAAATATCCCTAGTCAGAGTATTATCGAGATTGGACATCGATAATGCGTAAAAGACTAGTATTACATTTGTGCGCGTTGTGAGGGCATAACGGCATAGTTCTCATATATTTGGGTATAGGATACTCATGCAAGTGTAATATGAGGTTGTGTTTTATCGATGGTACGGGAAACAACTTCGCTCTGGATAGACCCCTTCGGAATTCCATTGGTAGTATAACTATGTGTCTATGGAAATCCGAATTCAGGGTAGGTGTATTTGGTCTTAACCTGAGACTTGCACCGCTAATACTTGCGACAATCAATATGCTTTGGTTTTGGTCGTCCAGGGCTTTAACCGGTTCTGTGTACGCCTCTTCTGGGTATATTGAGAATCATAGTGTATTGGGTGTGATGTCAAGACGGAAGTATCACTTCAGTTATAGTGGAGATGATGATCACGTAGGATACTGAAATTGTTCTCTTATATGCTGCAGCTATCGGGATATTATGACTAGGTCATGTATATCCGATTATAAAGACTAGTTACCAGACATCTGATATGTGCTTCGTACGGGGAAGACACAATTCCAACCCCAGGCCTAGCACGTGACGATCCGATACTGGATCGACATACACAATACTACGTATATTACGCCTGATATAGATCGCTTATTCCTGTAAGCATGTTTCTGGAGAATTGGGTAGGCATGACGATTTGCTAGAAGCCAACCTTGTCTTGTAAATCGGTATAAACGTAGTACTGGGTACTTACGTGTTCGGATAGTCCGACGACCGTATTTACTGCCAACATATCCGGGGATCTCATGGGTCGCTTCCCGAAGATTCACCGATGACGTATGACTCGCACTTTAATTAATCTGGGATTAATTAGATGAGAGAGAAAATTAATCTGGGATTAATTACGGAGATATTTTATCTGAGATAAAATATCATTAAAAGAGAGAAAATGATTAATTTGGAATTAATCGGTTAAAATAATATATTTGATATATTATACGAAATTGGATTTCGACGCGGAATTAAAATTAGATTTTAATTCGGGCGAACGAGTTAATTTAGAATTAATTTGTTAGCGACGTGAATAGTGATTTCGCTAGGCATAATCATTTAATTACGTCGCAACGAAAAATTCATTAATTTGGAATTAGCGAACCCGAGCCCGGGATTGTTTGCGAGCGCATTTGCATTTCGAATTCGAGTGCGGCACGCAAGTCAAATCAAGCGTCAAATCGCTAGTCGCATCAAGCGTCGAATCATTAGTCACTTTGAGTGATGTGACAACTTATCACTTGATCTGATTGATTGATGTGATTGATGTGGGTTGTTAGATGCAATTAATTGCCAAATTTTGGCTCCAAAACCTTGTTATATTTTTGAAAGTGGTATATGGTATTTGTTTAATTGTTTTTTGGAAAATAATTAATCAATTTACATATTTTCTTTCTCTCTCTCTTTTTCCCTCCTCTTTCTCTCTCGGTCTTGGACCGATTCTTGTTCTTCTTTTTCTGGTTCATCACCGTGAAACACAAGGAAGAAAAGATGTGATTTTGTTGCAAAATCAAAGTGCTAGCACACTCTAGGAGACATACCAAGGTGATAGGGCAGTAATTTAGTGAGCTTGGAATCCATTTTGGAAGCTTGGAGCTTGAAGACATCAATGGAGGACCATGACCGATTTTGGAGGAGGACAAAAAGTGGACTGCCGTGAGCTTGACAGTGGGCAGAAATGGAGTTTTTGTTCTTCGTAGCATCCAATCCGTTCATTGTGAGTATGATTCTGCCATTCTCCTTTGCGTATTCACATGTGTTTTATGCTTTATAAATGATCCTTAGGACTTTATAGAAACCCAACACTAGGGGCATCCATCATCCCTAGTCCTGAACTAGGATATGAAGGAGTTACATATCGCCGTCCCCCCATTCTTCTACATTTGCACATGTCATCCGTCAATTCCATAAGTCAGAGATGAGGTGGGTTTTTCGCCTATGCCTTCAAAAATCACAAACTCATGCTTTTTAAATCAAGTCTTTCTGAAGCATACTTTTTATTTAAAACAACTGGAAGTAAATCTGTCTACGTCCTATATGCGAAACATAAGTCTTTATGTAAAACAATATAAAAGAAAAGAAAAAAATCAACTAGAAAGAAAGTGTCCACTCACAGATTTATAATCCCGCTTGTATTTCTTCGCTTGTCGAGGGAATTGTGAATCCTGTAATGACTTTTAATTGATAAATTTTATTAGAAGATGGATTGAAGAATATATATCGGATTTAAGCTAAGTTTACTTATTCAAGTAGTTGTTTTCACTCCGAGGCGTATCACACTTATATCATGATGTAGTATATGTATATGAACTGATACGAGACCCTTAGGATGGCCTCTAACACGCTAGGGTGAAGCTGGAATGATTTAAAACTGATTTGAGGATGTTTTGTATTCACGTCGCGACGCAGGGCCTTGCGCGTCATGACGCTCACAATTCCAAAATCGACTGCATGAAAATTTCCAGTTCGCGTCGCGACGCGGTTAGTCCAGAAACGAATTCTCATAAATTTCCCGATATGTGTCACGACGTAAAATGACTTGCGTCACAACGCGAACCTATTTTCTCAGATTTCCAACTTTGCTTTTCATCATCTAGTTTACCCAAAATTATTACCAACACTTCTATATTAAAACCACCACACAATCCATTTCATTAAACTTCAGTGTAAACATTTGTTAGTCCAATACTCCTTAAACCATCTTAAGTATTTAATTTCATATCCCTAATTAGCTCTAAACTTAGGGTTTTAAGTAATTGGTCTTTTCTTACAATCAATTCCCATACTCATCATGCCAGTAAAAGTAATTCCTAACATGTTTCTATCATCAACATGGTATTTTATTATCAAAAATCCACAATCCAAAATTTGGGTCAAAGGCTCTTACCTCATTTCCTTGATTTCCTTCATCCTTGAAGTCTTCCATGATGGCTTTTCTTCTTTCTAGCTTGATATGTGAGGGTTTGATATTTGTCTCCTCTTCATTTCTTCTCTTTTCTTCATTTTTTCTTTCTTTTTCTTTTCCTTCTCCTTCTTCCTCCTTCCTCAAAATTCTTTCTCCTTCATTTCTTAGGGATGTTTGAATAGTAGTTCTATTTATACTAAGTCTTAATTCACTAATAAGTAATGCTTTAAATGTTTAAGGAAAATCCATAATTTTGAAGAAATGTGTAGATTTCTCTAGAGTCATCCCCGATTACTATTCATTCAGATTTTTTTATCTATATTTTTGACTTATTTCTGCTTTTAATTTAGAAAACTATTCAACTTGAAAGTTGTAGATCTCGATCTCATATTTCTGACGATATAAAATTCATAAATATCGGAGTTCGTATGAGAAAGTTATGGCCCAACTACCATGAGCTATCCAGAGTGGAACATCTCACCATTTCGTATCGGAATTTCGAGGAGTTTACCGATTGTTCGCAAAGTCATTTCAGGAGTACATATGTGTCCAACCAAAATTTTATATTATGTAATCACTCGTCTCACGATGTAATAGTAGTCGGAATTTTCGATCATTACACAAAAATAGTTTTAGATGGATTTGTTGTTTTGTTGACTTTTGAGTCATGTATGTAACTATAAATAGAGAGCTCATTTGAGAGCTTAATTTATCCCAAAAATATAAAGCTTCAAGTGAAGAAAGCTTTGAGAGTGTAGAGAGAGTGAGGTTTGTTTAAGTTTGTAAACACTAGTAATTCTATTATTTTAATAATAGATTCATTTTTTCTTCATAAACACTCTTCAGTGATCAGAGAATCACAACACTTACTCTATTCAATAATCACTAGACCAAAATAAACAAAAACATTTTCTCTTTACTTGGGATCAGCTACATTGATATTTTGATGCCATTATACTATATCCAAAATTATTATTTAATTAAGTTTAGTAAATTATAGGTTTCTTTTTATGATTTTTTTCTTAAATGTATCATTGACCGAATAACATTATTTGTTCTTGTTTACTTACTAGAACAGTTAGAGGTTTACATTGTACATATCCGAACCACTTTAATCGTATTCATCTCATTTTATCCTTAAGTATCTCTATCAGTATAAATTTTTTCCCTTCTTCCAATTTTGAGATTGTTTAATCATTATAATTCTTGGGATTCTTTTACAATGGTTTGCCTTCTTTTGCATTTCTCTTACTCTATTCAAGAATCATTATACCAAAATAAACAAGAACAATTTCTCTTTACTTGGGATCCGGCTACATTGATATTTTGATGCCATTGTACTATATCCAAAATTATTATTTTATTAAGCTTAATAAATTATAGGTTTCTTTTTATGATTTTTTTAAATGTATCCTTGACCTAATAACACTATTTTTTTCTCGTTTATTTACCATAACAGTTAAAGGTCTACATTGTACATATCCAAACCATCTTAATCATATTCATCGCATTTTATCCTCAAAGTATCTCTATCTATGAATATTTAAAATTAAGGATAAAGAACCTAGAAAATTTTATGGATATGTAATTCATTGCCAATATATGCATGTAGCTTTGAAGAATTGGATCCTATCAAACTCGTTTATTTATATAAATCCCATATCTACTTGGAAAAAGAAAAAAAAAAGAACGTTTTGGATTTATTTTCATATCAAAATTTAAAGAATGACATGTGAAGCTTCATGCGAGCTCATTTCATAGACAGTGCTACGACATGTATGCAAACACTACCTCATGAAGTCAAAATTCAAGAAGTCCCCCGACCGTTGGATTCATTATGAATTTATAATCAACAGCTAAGCAAATCAATTCGGCACTTAAAGGGAAAAATAAAAAAAGGAAGTAGCGATTTGCTTACGTTTTAAAAAGGACAGATTAAACCGTTGGGACAAAAAAGATCTGTTACAGAAGTTGAAGTTCACTATTTGCTTTTAACAAAGCCAAAATGATGGTGAGAGGTAAATTAGAGCATGAGAAACCCAAGGCCGAGGTGGCATGAGGAGTCCAAGATCGAGGTGATATGAGGAGTTCGAGGATCTAAGAGCATGAGGAAGACATAATAAGAGCATGAGCCCGACTCATATGTGCAAATGAGGTGCTCTATCCGAGGGGCCGACCATATGTGCAAGTGAGGTGCTCTGCCTGAGGGGGTCTTCTGTGATAAAGTGATGGTGGTCCCGATCCAACCATTTTAAAGCTAAGATTGAGGTTGCTCTAGCGAAGCGTATGACCCGAGGAGATTTATGTAGCATGACCAGATGATGAGCATGACCAAATGAGGAGCATGACCGGAGAAAGAGTATGACCTGAGGAGGTTGGGTGAGGTGATACACGAGCAACACAAGCGGCATGACATATGTCTTACCTGGAAAATGGTGCATTCAAAAGGCTAATAATAAAGCTGATAAATCAATGGTCCTTATGCAGCCATGAGACCTATCAGTCGTCATAGGCCGTTACAGTGATAGGATAGCTAGCAGGCAGCCGCCATATGCCAAAACAAGTGGTAGAGCAGCTGGCATGTGGGATTAGCTGAGAGAGTAATGGAAGCAATAACTCAAGGTTAGCAATGATGATTAAGTGACGTAGAATGACGTTAGGGTCTGTTGCAATAGTGGTTCTGAGAGCTTACATAAAGAGGATGAAGCCATTTGAGAAAAGGGAATTCTTTGGAATTATATTCACAACTCTTGAAATTTGAGAACAAACTAGTGATAGAGTGGGAAAATGAGTCGTGTACCCGACCATACTGAGGAAAGTGGCTCGAGCTAGTCATGACCTGACCTTATTTTATGTTGTTTATTCTCCTTTATCAAATCGGGTCGGTCTTGACCCACATGCATAATAAAATATATGTTTTCTCCTGTGTACATAGGTATAAGCCATTTTTCACCGAACCACGTAAATATCATTGTTTAATCTTATTTTCTGATCAAATTTGTGTGGTTCCCAACTAACCAAATAAATTCATTGTTCAATTGAGGTTTATTATAGACGCGAATTTCCTATTTTACCATTCGAACGAAAAATAATCATCAACACAAAAAGTTTCCAAAAAAGAAGATTGAAGAAGAGAAAGAGTAACTATAATTGGATAAAATCCTATTTGAGTGGAAAAGCTTATGGACCCCCTTAAGAAGAAGAAGAGGCGCTGAGCTTGAGAGAGACCCACATTTGAGTTTTTACTTTGAGCTTAGCTTCGGCAATAATAATAATAATGATTGCAAGAACCCCACCAAAGCAGAGGAGAGTTTGGCTCCTCTTAATCCTCTGCATCTCAGAGAAACTGTAAAGAATATACAATAATATTTACATATATTATAAATGTTGGAGTTGGTAATTAGCGTGCCAATTTCTCATGTATTTTCCTGTAAATATGTGTATGAATAATATTTTGTTATGAATGAAATATGCAGTTTCTTCGATATATTTTCTTTTAAATGGTAAAGACGTACAAGACATAGGAATGATTAAATTATAACGTAATTACAAAAGCGTCGCAATTGATATTGAGAAATATTATAACAATATTATTCTTGAACTATTTCTGGTAAAGGTTTATATTTTGGTCGATAAGTAAACCAGTCGTATATCAGAATATTGGATTCCGATGGTTTATCTCAGTGAGCCATGAGTCTAATGAAACTCGTATAGACATGTAGGTAATCATAGCGGATGAACACTGAACAACTCACGGAAGATTCCTAATAGATAGTATGTTTGCGTCAATGGGAATCTACTCGAGTTGAGTAGCTTAGTGGTCCTTGGACTTGAGATACCACGGTGGATATATGAGTTATCTTCCACACTTTGATGGTAGTCATGTTTTTGACCTTTTTAGGTTAGACCTCCGCCTTTTTATTGGGTGTGGACTGATGCTCATGATATCCGATTATGTATCCAGATAGGATTTGCCAGTCCTGTGTACAGGATTTAGGCGTCCACTACATGAGATTGCGATTTTTCAAATCCATGGCCATGTTATACTCGGAAATACGTTATGAGTGTTTTTGAGAAATCACAGATCTATACGTCGATGAGATTATACCTTATGAGATTTGACAATTATATTTATGTCTCTGGTATTTATCTGGATGCCTATGATGGAAGGATTATATGTATGCGAAGATCTCAACTTGTATGGTTCAGTGAGAATATTGACGGTTGTCATAATTTACGAGTGGATGAATTATGGCTCATAAATTATGGACACAAAATTGGATTCCGTGACGGATATACCTGAACTTAGAGAATCTCACATAATTGAAAATACAATGAATAATATTGATTATTCGAAAATCATTTAATTGTTAAACGTAAATTATACATACGGTTTTTAATAATTTCAATAATATTGATCATTTGGATATCGTTTAATGGTTAAACGTAAATTACACATGTGGTTTTTGGTAATTTCTAAATTAATGTGTATATGTATTATATGCATAATTTTGATTAGATACACATTAATTAATTATCAAATTATTTTGGTACACATATAATCCATGGATGTATTTTATCATTTAGGGTAAATGTAAAAATACATTATATATTTAATTAAATGAATTAATTGATTAAAAGTTTAATTAATTAATTAATTTATTAAATATATTTTTTATATATAAGTATATATCATTTTTATCATGACATGTGTTGTATTTTAAATGGAGACATGTAACCTTTGTTTTGGAATTAATGGGATTAGCTATTTTTCTTTTTAAAATTGTTTTGAAAATAAAAATTATTTTTCCCTGGTTACCATGCCCAAAAATTCGGCCACTACATATATTAGTGGGGGGTTATTCATTTTCTTCTCCAAGGAAACCAAACGCTCAAATAGAAAACCTATGAAAGAGAAAAAATAGAGGAAAATAAAAATCAAAGACTTAGCTCAAGGAATTTGAAAATTAAGGTAAGTTTTCTTAATTCTTTGATAAGGAAAGTGTTTCCCTTGCTTTGTTTGAATACATGAGATGTATCTTTTATTTGTTCTTCTCTTAAATATGTGATTTACTTGTTGAAAGCATGTTGGAAAGAAAGCATGCATGTGTGATAAATCTTTTAAACTTAATAAGTGTTATTGAAGTTTAATTTTATTAAAAAATGATAAATTGTTATTTTAGAGTTTTTATGTCACTTTATGAAAACCTAGAATTGTTCTTGTGTGTTTTTGATAGCGGTGAGACATTTGAGATATTGGAAAGTTTAGATAAAGCTTGATTGGAAGTTGATTTTAGTGTTATTCGGTTAATTTGATTAATTAAATAATTTAGGGTTTATACCTAACACTAAAATTTGGGCTTTTCATTTCATGGATGTAATTAAGTATATAAGATGTATACTAATCATTTTGGTAGGGTTTTGTAAACACTTAAATGTGTAATTGACATTTTTGGACTAAAATGAAAAAAATATAAAAGTTTGCACATTAAGCTAATTTTCGGCTCAGGGATATTTTAGATATTTTCAAAATTTGTATTGGAATTCAATATTAAAATAAACAGTTTAAAGAAAAAAAATTGAATTTCTAGGATGGGCCAAGTTACTTCAAGATTTTGAATTTTTTTTCTCCTTTATCTTCGTAGAAACCAAGCAGAGAATTTTTTCTCATTGGGGCTTTAATTTTTTTTATTTGTTACTCTAAACTAATGGGATTGCTGTTTTCTTTCTAGGGTGTGACAAAATATAAACAATATCTGCACTAGGGGATTTGATTTTGGAGTTTTCTCCATTGGCTGTTGTTCACGTGAATGAACATTATTGCCATGTTCATTCACATGAACAACATAACTCACCAATTATTGAATTGATGGCATATTTAAAGAAGCATGTAATGCTTCTCATTTGTGAGAGATTGTCGAGAGCAATATAAAGGAAAAATAAAAGAGAGAAGAGTGAGAGAACGAAAGCATAGGCTTTCATAAGGAAAATAAAAGGCTTAGAGGCATAAGAAAGCTTAATAAGGAAAAGTAAGTTTCTCACCATCAAGAAGTGGAGAGCATATGGTGATCTCCTCAGTGCAAAAAATTCAACAGATCTACAGAAATTTCCGCTGTCGATATGGATTCTAAATCAGGCACGCTCCATGTATCATCCGATTAATTCATTAATTATATTCTAAGCTCTTATGTTAAAGGTTCTGTTGCAAATAAATTCTAACAGTTTCTACTTTGCTTGTTGATTTGTAGGATCAGAAATGCAACTCCCAGAAAGTCTCCAAAGGGAAAATTTCCAGAAACTGCAGGAGGTTAGTCGTGTACAGTATTTGATGATTTACCGGTAGGGGCGGTCTTGAGTTATCCTAAATTTTGAGGGCTTTAGGTGAGTTCCTAAAATAGTCTCTCGCTACTAATAAAAGAAAAAAAATATGGTCAACCGCCTACGTGGACCTTCCCAGGGCCGCCTCTATCCATTGGTGGTATAATAATCAAACTCATTATTCACTCTTGTTGGAAATTCTTCTAATATTCATTAAGGATATTTATGTCTTTTGGATGCTATGGGTGCTTGAGAGGGGTACAACCCTTTGGAGGGTTGCACTCCAACCCAAGGGGTGCCCTGTTGGCACCCCTCAATGCCTTATAAAAGAGGCAATCATATCCAAAAAGAGATAACAAAAAAAAAATCCGAATTTCAGTCACTGTTTTCTTTTGTTTTGAGAGAAAGTTCCACCAATCTCCTAGTTCATATACTTGTCAAGAAGTGCTCATTGGACAAGAAGCAACCAAGTTATCCTGGGAGAACATTGGCCAATTCGAATCCGTGAAGCATCTGTGATGGAGGCTAATAAGTTCTTAAGGACAGATGATTATCTCGACTTGGACATCATTTAACCAGGTTTTTCTGGTTCTCAGGTTTTTTAAGGTTTTGCATGTAATGTAGATCTAGTTTTCTGGTTTAATTTGTTTTGAAGCATGTTGGATTATTGTTTAATGACACTATTTGGACCACAATCTTAAGAACTTATTAATCTAGTGTTGTTAGATAGTAATTCGTATGCTATGTTAGAAAATTTTCTGGAAAAATACGGACTGTGAATGAAAAACTCGTAGGGCGTTCGAACGCCCGACAAACACAAAGGCTTAAATCTGACATTTCGTAAGAACGTTTGAACGCATCTTCAAATGCCACTCGAATGCAAGCCTTATGTCTAAGAACGTTCGAACGCGTCCTAAACGCAACTCGAACGCAAACTCTTTGGAATCATTCCGTTCGAACGCGTTTTCGAACGCTATACGAACGTGAACTCTCTGGAATCATTTCATTCGAACGCGTTTTCGAACGCTATACGAACGTGAACTCTCTAGAATCATTCCATTCGAACGCGTTCTCAAACACTACTCGAACGTGAACTCTCTGGAAATACTTCGTTCGAACGCGTTATGAAACGCAACACGAACATACACACATTGGACAGTCTCGTTCGAACGTAGATACGAACGCGACACTAACGAAATAGTCCTGGAATTGTTATAAACTGTAAACTTATATTAATATTAACTTAGTAAATCATTTACTGAAACACATTAATCTTGGTAGTATAGATTTAAGTTATTATTAGGTTGTTCAATTTTCACAAGCATACACATAGTGATAAAGTTGAAATTGATAGAGTGTTGCATACTTGGGTGAGAATTTAAAGTGTAATCATACACAAGAAATTTCATCCAATCTTGATTAACACTTACACATATATCTACACATATCGTATATTGTTTGTGCTATTGAATAAATGTAGTTCTGGGTTTGAATTGCTAAAATATCCTATTGAAAAAGTGTTTAAAGAATATTCTGTCAAAAAGGCGATAAGAGCCTCAGTGGTCAGTGATTTAAGTGGTTACTCCGGACCCCCATCGTCCTTTGGGAATATTCGTTTATTCATTTTTTCTAAAGAATCTTTAGTTGAAATTTAAGGACTTGTGTTTATTGGAACCACCGTCCAATAGAACAACAAGTGGTTACCCAGTATATCACTTTGAACAAGATCATTTGTTGATCGTTGTGCAATTTTTCTTTTGACCCCTGTTGGTTTTTTCCAGTTACAAATGGCTAGCGAAAACATCACAATACGGTCTCCCATGGAGAAAAGCCGAAGAAGTTTGGTGGGGCAAACTTTAAACAGTGGCAGAGTAAAATGTTGTTCTACCTGACAACTCTCAGTTGGCCAATTTCCTCAAAGATCCTCCGGATCCTGTGGAGGGTGAATCGGAAACGGCCAAGGAACTGCGAGAACAGACATGGCTGTCTGGAGACTTCCTGTGCAATAACTACCTTTTGGGTGGTCTTGACAATACCCTGTACAATGTGTACCAAGGCATGACTTCTGCGAAGATTCTCTGGGAATCTCTCGAGAAGAAATATAAAACCGAGGATGCCGGACAAAAGAAGTTTGTCGTAGGTAGTTTCCTGGACTACAAGATGATAGATTCAAGGACGGTGATCTCTCAGTTGGGTGAACTGCAGTTGATCATTCATGAAATACTGGATGAGGGTATGAAACTCTGTGAGACGTTTCAAGTTGCCACCATAATTGAAAAGTTGCCTCCATCATGGAAGGACTTCAGGAGCTATCTGAAACACAAAAAGAAGCAGATGAGTCTTGAAGACCTTAGTGTTCGATTGAGAATCGAGGAGGACAACAGGAAGTCTGAGAAGACCAGCTACAAGACTATGGAGTCTAAGGCCAACATCGTTGAGGGCGTAAAGGGTAGCAAGAAGAGAAAGAACAGTGGAGCTGATTCTTCCCAAGCGAACAAGAAGTTCAAGGGGAAATGCTACAACTGTGGAAAGAGCGGTCATATGTCAAAGGACTGCAGAAACAATAAGTCTCAGGAAAAGGGAAAGAAAAAGAAAAATGAGGCCCATGTCACTGAAGGTGAGCAGCTAACTGATGTGATCTCAGAGATGGAACTATCAGCAGTGGTAATCGAAGCCAACATAGTTGGGAATCCGAGAGAATGGTGGGTAGACACTGGGGCTACTCGTCATATCTGTGCAGATAGCAAGATGTTTTCCTTGTATCAGAAGGTCGAGGGCGGCGATCATCTGACAATGGGAAACTCGTCTACCTCTCAGGTGGTTGGACAAGGCACAGTGGTTCTGAAGATGACATCCGGAAAAGAGCTAACATTGAAGAATGTATTGCATGTTCCAGATATTCGGAAGAACTTAGTCTCGGGCTCTCTCCTTAGTAAGGTTGGTTTTAAGCTTGTGTTTGTTTCTAATAAGTTTGTAATGACTAAGAATGATATGTATGTAGGAAAAAGATACCTAACTGAGGGCCTTTTCAAGCTAAATGTAATGACTGTCAATCGTTTTATTAATAAAGCTAGTATTTCTGCTTATATTATTGAGTCACAAAATGTATGGCATGGGAGGTTAGGACATGTTAATTATGATACCATGCGTAAATTAATTAACATGGACCTTATACCTAAATTTGCAATTGATAGCCAACATAAGTGTGAGGCATACGTTAAAGCAAAAATGCATAGAACATCATTTCATTCTATAGAACGCAGTTCTGAACCTTTAGAACTTGTACACACTGACGTGTGTGACATGAATATTGTGCAAACAAGAGGCGGTAAAAAGTACTTTGTCACTTTTATCGATGACAACATAAGATTCTGTTATGTGTACTTGCTGAGGAGCAAAGCTGAAGCTATTGAGAACTTTGTACAGTATAAGAACGAAGTTGAAAATCAACTTGGCAAGAAAATCAAAAGAATCATGAGTGATAGAGGTGGTGAATATGTTTCACCATTCGGTGAATATTGTTATGTGCACGGAATTATTCACGAAACCACTGCTTCTTATTCTCCTCAATAAAATGGGATTGTTGAGCGCAAAAATCGAACGTTGAAGGAAATGATGACTGTCATGTTAACAAGTTCTGGTTTGCCCTCGAACTTTTGGGGGGAAGCCTTGCTTTCTGCGAACTACGTTCTAAACAAGCTTCCTCACAGAAGATTGGACAAGACACCATATGAGTTGTGGAAAGGTTTCGTATCTTCCTACAAATACCTAAAAGTGTGGGGGTGTCTTGCCAAAGTAATGGTTCCTAAACCTAAGAAGGTTAGAATAAGACCCAAAACTGTTGATTGTATATTCATTGGATATGCTCACAACAGTAGTGCGTATCAATTCTTGGTACACAAGTCTGAGATTCCTGACATCAATCCGAATATGATAATTGAGTCAAGGAATGCGACATTTTTTGAAGAGACGTTTCCTTGTAAGGAAAGACAAAGAACATAGTCTCTCAAAAGAACAGTTGATACTGTCAAGGACAGTGATCAGGTTGACCAAGATCAACGTGTAAATGTTGAGACTATCGAGCCTAGACGTAGCAAAAGAGCTAGAACGTCTAAGTCGTTTGGTCCCGATTTTCTGACATATTTGTTAGAAAATGAGCCTCAAAGCTATAAATAAGCTATGTCTTCTCCGGAGGCACCTCTGTGGAAAGCGACTATTAACAGTGAGATTGATTCAATCCTAAAGAACCATACTTGGGAGTTGGTTGATCTTCCTCCAGGTTGTAAGCCGCTGGGCTACAAATGGATATTCAAACGGAAGATGAAAACAGATGGATCAATAGATAAGTACAAGGTAAGACTTGTCATAAAAGGTTATAGACAAAAGGAAGGCCTTGATTACTTTGACACCTATTCACCAGTGACTCGTATCACATCGATAAGAATGCCCATAGCCATAACAGCTATATTTGGTCTTGAAATACATCAAATAGATGTAAAGACGGCTTTCTTGAATGGTGAATTGAATGAAGAGATTTACATGGAACAACCAGAAGGGTTTAATGTTCCTGGACAAGAACAGAAGGTGTACAAACTTATAAAATCCTTGTACGGATTAAAACAAGCACCTAAACAATGGCATGAGAAATTTGACAAAGAGATGTTGTCAAGTGGGTTCAAAATCAATGAGTGTGATAAGTGTGTGTACACCAAATTAACTCAAAGAGGATATGTCATTGTGTGTCTCTATGTAGACGATATGCTGATAATTGGTAGTAATCATGAAATGATTCAGTCTACCAAAAACGTGTTATCTAGCAGATTTGATATGAAAGATTTGGGAGTAGCTGATGTGATCCTAGGAATTAAGATTTCTAGGACATCAGACGGATATATATTATCTCAGACTCATTATATTGAGAAGATACTTGATAAATATATCAAAGGGGATCTAAATGTGGCTAGAACCCTTGTGGACCTAACTCTACGTTTATCAAAGAATATTGGCTCAAGCGTATCGCAGTTAGAGTATTCGAGAATCATCGGAAGTCTGATGTATCTCACGAATTGCACACGACCTGATATCGCTCAAGCTGTGAACCGGCTTAGCAGATATACGAGCAATCTAGGACATAACCACTAGAAAGCCTTAATAAGAGTTTTGAGGTATCTGAGAGAAACTTCAAAATATGCGCTACACTACGAGAGATATCCTTCTGTACTAGAGGGATACAACGATGCTAACTGGATATCTGATATGGTGGATTCCAAATCTACGAGTGGATTTATTTTCACACTTGATAATGCATCCGTGTCATGGAAATCCTCGAGGCAAACATGTATTGCCCGATCTACTATGGAATCAAGTTCATAGCTTTAGACAAAACAGCGGAAGAAGTAGAATGGCTTAGAAACTTCTGGAGGATATTCCTAGTTGGCCCAAACCGGTGCCAGCGATTAGATACATTGTGATAGTCAATCGGCTATTGGGAGAGCCCAAAATACAATGTATAATGGTAAGTCTCGACACATACGTCGGAGACATAATACCATACGTCAACTGCTCTCAAGTGGCATAATAACGATCGATTATGTTAAGTCGAAGGAAAACCTAGCGGATCCACTAACTAAAGGTTTACCTCGAGAGCAAGTTGAGAAGTCGTCGAGGGGAATGGGCTTGAAGCCTATAAATTAAGAATTGTCACTGTGGAAACCCAACCTAGCTGACTGGAGATCCCAAGATCTAGGTTCAAAAGGGACAACTGAAACTTTGTGCAATTCAAAACAAACACTGAGGAGTTTTGTACTCTTTCCCATTCCGATAATGACGCTGAGTGCTGTCTGTCATTGGTTAGGATAAGCTAAGGCTTTTAATGATCACTATATTAGGAGATGAGTCCTAATGGGGGTAAAGACAGATTACCTCTTGATAGTAAATCACATATTTCAAGTAAGAAGTGAGGGCCGCTTCCATGGGAACTTTTAAAGGCGGGTTACCCTAAAGTGCTTGATGAATCTAGGACCGTTGTTCAGGGCCAAAATGAACACAATCGTAGAACGGGAAAATGGTCGAATTAAAGCTGTGTGTTGGCAATTGTCTTGGTTTACACCAACGGCAGAACAGTTCAAGACTATGGGTCACTGGTTTGCCAAGTAAATCCGATTGTCATTCACTAGGAAAGGTTCAAGGCGAAAGCTACCTATTTCGATGCAGCTTTAGTTCATGGTAACTCTCTCAAGTATCGACATGAATATTTGAAGAATTGTGAGGGATTGTTGGAAATTCTTCTAATATTCATTAATGATATTTATGTCTTTTGGATGCAATGGGTGCTGAGAGGGGTACAACCCTTTGGAGGGTTGCACCCCAACCCAAGGGGTGCCTTGTTGGCACCCCTCCATGCCTTATAAAAGAGGCAATCATATCCAAAAAGTGATAACAAAAAAAAATCCGAATTTCAGTCACTGTTTTCTTTTGTTTTGAGAGAGAGTTCCACCAATCTCCTAGTTCATATACTTGTCAAGAAGTGCTCATGGACAAGAAGCAACCAAGTTATCCTGGGAGAACATTGGCCAATTCGAATCCGTGAAGCACATGTGACGGAGGCTAATAAGTTCTTAAGGACAGAGGATTATCTCGACTTGGACATCATTTAACCAGGTTTTTCTGGTTCTCAAGTTTTTTAGGGTTTTGCATGTAATGTAGATATTAGTTTTCTGGTTTAATTTGTTTTGAAGCATGTTGGTTTGTTGTTTAATGACACTATTTGGACCAACTCATTATCTATGTAGTAACACTTTAAAGCTTACTCAGGAGAGTGGCGCAGAATGTTATTACCAGCAATGCTAGTTGGTGAAACAGTAGGAGAAAATCTACAAGCAACTCAGTTTGCAGGAGAAATAGTGGCAGCAGTTGCTCCCAAGACCAAGAAAATTGCCCTTGAAGATCCAAAAACACCAATGACTCAAAGGAGAAACCAAAGGCCAAATCCTGAAGACACTGGGCTGAGAGTTAGAAGAAAGAAGGAAAAACAGAATATGCTACAAGCATTCAGATCAGAATGTGATTCTCCGAAGCTTCAAAGAGCTCGATCTCGTATCAACTTCAAGGTTTCTGATCGATGGTAAACACATACGTAACGCAAATGCACGTATCAAAATATTCATAAAACCTGAGAAACCATACAAAATATTACGTAAAGGGGCGGTATATAGTGATATATTTTCTGCTCATCAATTTCACCTCCAAAAGTAAGGGAATTTGATAGAGATTATCAGATATTTGGCAAATAGAGTGTCACCCAGAAACAAGTCATGGGCTAAAAAGACTACTGTTTCCAAATCCTTTGTTTCACTCAACAAATTCACAGCAGCAAAATTTTTGCAAGACAGAGTCTCCAGTTATTGCAAGCAACAAGCAGCATCCTTTGTCTCTTTCAACACCCTCTTTACAGCAGCAGAAATTAAGCAAGACAAGGTCTCCAGTTATTGCACTACTCCACACAAGTTCTTGATCAAGTCCCCGCCATCGGCTTCCAAGTTTCAAGTGAAGATCATAAACCCACCAGTGGTTTCTTCTCTTTCTCCCACAAGAACAGTAAACTTGAGCACGAGGTCGCCAAAGTTGTCAACAGCTTCAAAACTGTGTCGATCATTTTCACCTTCAAGATTGGCCAACAGATTGGTGTCTCCATTGAAGAGCAGAACCGCGTCCGACTTCAATACCTATGCGATTCTCAACAAGGAGAATCCAAGGGATTCAAGTTCTTTGATTCAATTGCAAATTGTGTTTATAGTTTGATTCTTTTTTACTCCACAGATGTTAGTTTCTTTCATTGTTTGGTGTGATGGATTTCACAAATAACACTTGAGTGCTGGTTTTCAATTGATATTATCTTCTGAGCTTGTAAATTTTTGTGAAACTTTCTTGGCTTATTTATAATCCTATCAAATGAGTTGAACAATTATGCATCTTTGAAACAGAAATGTCACAAATGGAAGTGTTTAAAAAGATCAATGAATGTATAGGGCTTAAAAAGCTGATCATATGCCATATAAATCTTGATCATGATTATTCTACATATGACAATACAATTTCTATGCACACTAGATACAAACTCAAGGAGTAATTATTTGAGTCCCAAGCAAAATCACGCCAAAGAAAAAGGTATTGTTCTGATCTATTTCCTCGGTGCCAACAAAACTGCAGCTTTGTCATAAAAAAACCAAAAAAAGCATATAATTTAGGCTGAACAATGAGAAATTGAATAAGATCGCCTCAGTTGTTCCGCTTGCTGATTTGAAGCATCTGACAAACCAATCATAGCATTATTTCACTGCTCTCAGCAAAACTGTGTAATTTGAGATGGAACTCATGATGATCAAATTCAATTTCTCTGTGAGGGGCCAGCATTGAAAACATTCTGAGACACAACCTCATTTTCCTGGAGATGCAAACCTTGTTCGATCTCTCTGCCGGTTCAGAACTCGATCCTTAGGAGATGACGACTTCACCCCCATGCCTGATTGGCGCATCATCTCTGCAAACAATGTTCTCACAATCATGTGTTCAGATTCAGAACATGAAATATCTAAGCTTGCTTTGTACAAAAAACGTGATCCGTGAGAATTATTTTACATAATTTCTAAAGGAGACGGGAGGGGGAACAGCAAAGAAACTTCTACCTCGCTGTCTCTCAATCTCTTGCTGAAGCTCTTCCTTCCACTTTATATGTATATCGGAAGAACTCACCCTGTAAATTGTAAAACCATGCTATTTCAGATTACTGAACAGGAAAAAAAATCAATATAAAGACATACTTAAGAAACACCCACGGACTAACCTTGGACTACAATCATTGTGCTGCGGGGATGAATTTTCTTTTGCGGATTTGTCGCTTGCAACACCAACACTAGATACACACTTGCCATTACTCCCCGGGCTTCCAGTGCTAACTGCATCAACTGCCACAGGTGAAGTGCCAACAGGTACCCGACTGGGTGACCTGCTTTTAGGAGGTAATTTCAAGTAATTTGGAGACGTTTCATTACTCACCCTCTCACCAAAGCTGGGAGAGGAAACCAAATTCAAACTGTTATAAAACTCTTCGTATAAAGGAGTCTGCAGTTTCTTTAACTCTAAAGCCTGAGGAAATAATTTACTAATTTAGCGCATCATCAACGTAATATTGAATCCAATTTAAAACATGAAAAAAAAAGGCCAATACTAGTACAAACCAAAACAGAGTACCTTCGCATCCAGAAAGGCTATGACTTTTGATTCAGTAAGTTCATCATCATCCTCGGGGAGTGAAGTACCACAAGGAAATGAAAATTTATTTCCTCCCTCACCGGAAGCATTATCGCGCCTGGCAGGCACATTATGTGATTCATCATTGTCTGGTTTCAGTCCTTTTTCCTCTGGTTCAGGACTTCCATCAAACTTGCACCTCCCATCATCGGAGGTCTCACACATTGGTTTACAACTCTAATTACAGGCAAAATAGCATATAACTAGTAACTCTTACGCTCCTACAATATTAGAACATTAAGATTTAAGAAAGCTGCAATGCGAAAGGCTATTAAAGCAATTGCTCACCTTATCAATGTCATTAGGCATCAAAATAGAACTAAGCTCTGTATCACCAGTGACAAAATCCTCTTTGTCAAGCTGACACATATCACTATCACTATTGCTTGTTGCCCATCCATGCCTACTTCCAGACAATTTCTCGGCAATTACTCTTGAGCAGCTCAGACTATCCAGATTACATATATCTGCTGAGCCAGGGGAGGTTGACGTTTGACTGGCAACAAATTGCTGCTATAGTCAGAAATCTCCAGGTAACACACATAACAATGCATTATTTTGTATATTCCAAAGATATGTAATACTTACAAGCTTTCCAAGATGATGGCATGAGATGGCAAAGGAATGTCAGAATTTTTCTGATGATATCACATATATCATTTAAAAAGAAAAATTAGAAAAATAGTTGATTTGATTGAATAAATGAATAAGAATTATAATAAATGACAATACAAGAATATAGTTTAAATATACTAACCATGGCTGAAGCACTTAAAACAGGATCTCCATGTCCTCCAATGACAAATGGATGCTGCGTATATTTGACAAATAAGCGTTTTGAAACCAACATAAAGTCTAACTAGCTCTGGACATATTTTCTCACAAGCATCTTCATTTGAAATATTATAATAGATAGAATTGAGCACTATTCGATGTTCCTAGTAATAAAGGAAAATCAGACTTGAATCACCTTTAGCAATTCAGATGCTGTTGGCCTCAAATTTGGTTCCCTGCCATGGAAGAAAAAGAAATTATATCATGACATGAAATAATCATGTTATGGGTTGTAGTATCTAAAAAAAAAACCTCACACTAATGACCAACTCCAAGGAAACAAATTTAAAGCAGCATGTTAATCTGAACAATCTATTTTATAATAGGCATGCGAAATGAAAAAAAGGGGCATCATTAAGTAATATACTTTTCCAAACATTTCAGCAAAAAATCTTTCGCCTCGACAGAAAGGTGATCAGGAATTGGCGGATGAGACTTCGTACTCCCTATGTAGAAGAGAGCAGCAACCTGAAGAAACATGAATTCAGCATAACAAAGAATACTGTATCAAACAAAATGTTGAAAGCCAGAAGAATAAATACCTCCTGGTACTGCTGGCTCCATGGAGGCTTTCCAGTGGCCATTTCAATTACCGTACATCCAACACTCCATATGTCAGCAGAGCTATACAGTGATAAAGTACTAGTAAAAATTAGCCCCTCATATTGGTTAATGAATGACATTGACCAAAGTTGTGATCTTCATCGTCTAAGAAGTGTTCACAGCAGAATCAACTTACTAGCTATGCCCAGTCTGCAGAATGACTTCTGGAGCCATCCAATATGGAGTACCTTTCATGGACTTGGCACCGGAAAAAGTTGCCTATTATGACAATCAGTTTGTTAGAACTAATAGAGTGCAGAAATTATTTATAAATAGTTATCAAATTATAAACAAAAGAAAAGCAGATATAATAGAAAGTGGGTTGATTGGTAAATTACCAGCTCAGCAACCTGTTTGGATGCACCAAAATCCGTTAGTTTAATGCATCCTTTATTATCTACAAGAATATTTGCCCCCTACAAGTGGATGAATAGTGAGGGCATGTCATTAGTTTATGAGAAAAAGATAAGTAAGAAACCATAACTCTTTCCTAATATAAGATGGACATTAGAGTAAAAAAAACACCTTAATGTCCCTGTGCATAATTCCATGATTGTGCAAATACTCCAGCCCCAACAACAACTGCTTTGTGTATGTTCTTATAACCTGCTCAATTGATACAGAAGATTAGCATTTCAAAGCACCTAGAATCCGCAAGGTCAGTTAGTGGGCACTTACAGCCTCTGGGAAGGGTCCAAATTTCCCCAAAAGTGATGATATTGATCCACCAGGAACAAATTCCAGCAGAATGTTTAATGATTCCTCCTCCCTAACTGTGCCCAAATATCTCTGACAGATGAAAATTCAAATACTCTGTTGGAAATGTGATATGCATCATAATTTCAAACAGAAGATCATACTTATCACTCACAACAATGTTTGAATGAGAGAGGTCTTTAAGAAGCTTCACTTCTTCCTCAAGCTCCTTGATGTGATCCTACTTAAAGCAATAAGCATACCAATTGAACTTAACCATGAATGAAACTATTTCAATAAAATTAAAACATATCTAAATTATGAAAAGAAAGTAAAAAAATCACACTACAATGATAAGTCCATTATGAAACCTGCGCTTTTTCCTTTGAAGCAAAATTCGCTGCAATTAAAACCTGAAAAAGAACAATGAAAAACAACCTTGACATCAAACCCTAACACAAAATAATCAAAAATTACAGGAATTGCATCTTAAACACAATTTGCAACCACATAATCAAGAATACCAAAATTAAGCAACTGAACAAACCAAAACTTTTCCCCAAAATATCAAACTTTATTCATAGACAATAAGAACCCAAGAAAAAAAGAATTGACAAGAAGCAACTTAAAAAAGCAAACTTTATAACCAAAAATCAAACTTCATTCATCAACTAGAAAAAACCCATCAAGCAAACCCAATCATTTAACTAATGAAACAAAGAAAATCAAACAAAAAAAATGAACCTGTTTCACTGCTAAAAGCTCTCCAGAATCAAGATTCATGCCCATGTACACTCTCCCAAAACCCCCGCAACCGATCAACTCGCCTTTCCTCCATCGGATCGGCGGAGACATTTTTACCGACGGCGAAGTGGGTTTGTTGAAAACTCGAGACTTGCGAATGCATGAATTGAACCTTTCCACCAAATTTCCTCCAGAAAACGGCGTCGGTGAGTTGCTCGTTTCTGGTTCAGTGGTGGTTTCTGCCGTCGTACGGAATACTAGTGATCGGCGTACTGAACCGAAGAGATCTTGCATTGGTGAATGTGTGAATGCGCAGATAGTGAATTGAATGAGTGAATTTAATTACTGGTTAAGGTTTCATTTGGTCGGCAAAAGAGGGGAGGGAAAAAGTGGAGAGTGATTATTTTTTAAAAGATAATAATAAAACTAATTATTTATAAGAAATTGATGATTTCAGACCAGTTATATTCAAACACCTATATCTCATTCATTCAGACTCCAAATCATAATTTAAAAAATCTACACACACTGAATATCTATATCTACAACTTTTATCAATGAATCTCTCTCAAATTCAGATTTTCGCAATGTCAAAATCATCATAAAGTCACTGTGTCACACATATTACACATCTATGACAACTTTATCTAAAACAAATGTATTTTTTTACTTGAATATTCGATTTATGAATATGTAAAAACTCACAGAATTATATCGCATATGCCTATACTATTTCAGAATGAACCAAAGAGTATTTCCAATCGATTGAAAATAGAATTCAGCATCCTAGTCTGTCACGTTGGTGACTGAAAGTTGTATTGTATGTGCCTCAATCACATTACTTACCTTCAATTACATTACTGACCCTCAATCACATTGACCTTAATCACAATCACATTTTACCTAAATCATATTTTATCCGAGTCACATTGTATTTTACCTCAGTTATATTGGTGTTTGAAAGTTGCGTTGTGTGTGCCACAATCACATTGCTCACCTCAGTCATATTTTTTTATCACCGGTCACGTTACTTACCCTCAGTCACATTGACTCAGTCACAATCACATTTTATTTAAGTAACATTTTACTTAAGTCATGTTTTACTCAAGTCACATTGAATTTAGTTACAACTACCTGTCATAATCGCATTGCAAATAACATGAGGCCCACGTACTTATTGCTTACATTTAACCCTCGGTCGCATACTGGTCACCGAGTTCTTATGAACGTAATGAATATTTTAAGACTTTTTTTAGTCAGAATTTGAAAGTTTATGATTTATAAATTAATAATATATAAAATTTTTGATTAGATTCTTTAGATTTTGATAAATGAAATTGAAATTTCCAGCAAATAAATATCTATATGCAATATTACGAAAATGAGCTTAAAAATATAAATTTGAAATGTTTAATTATAGAGTAATGATATCCTTACTCACACTCTTACTCACACTTATCTCAACTCTCTCACTGAGAGAGTTGAGATAAGTGTGAGTATGAGTGTGAGTAAATTTATCATTTTTATTAATTATATCATCATAAGGAAGTAACATTATTGAATATATATTATTTGCATGTCAGTCATATTCAAAATTCTCAATGATTGTGGGTAGAGGTGGGCGCGGTTCGATTTGGTTCGGTTCAGATTTTTTACCTCTCAAACCAAACCATTAAATAACGGTTTGGTTCGGATTGAAAATTTTTTAAACCAACGGTTTACGGATTGGTTCGGTTCGGTTTACAGATTATTATATTTAAAACAAATTTTCATCCACTTAAGTGAAGACAAAAAAAAAAAACTAGTCTATCCAACAAATAGTATGAAGTGTTAGGGTGTAAGCTATGACTCCAGGGAACACATGCACTCCATAAAAGATTGAAAATTGAGGCACAATTAATTCTTGTATTTTTTAAAAATTATCTCGAATAATGATTGCTACCATCATTCTAATTAAGAGACAAATCCAACATCTTACTTTCAAGAATAATGATGCTACCATAAAACAAATAATTTAAGAATAACAGTATTAATAAATAAATTGAAGAATAAAAGTATTAACAAATAAATATATTAACAAAAAAATTAAGAATAAAAGTATTAACATATTAATAAAAAAAACATAGAATAAAATTAAAAGAAAAATACAAATTTTTTTATAAAAATATATAATTTTTTTAATTATAACGGTTCGGTTTAACATGTGCGGTTCGGATTAGCTCCTGAACCGAACCGTAAATCGTTTGGGGTGGGCCAATCCGAACCGCAAATCGAACCGTTTGAAAAAAAACCGTAAATTCGGTCCGGTTTGGTTCGGTTTGCGGTTTAGTTCAGTTCGGTCGGTTTTTTTGCCCACCCCTAATTGTGGGGCTTCTCATTCTAAAAAAAGATTAAACATATAATAAACATATAAAACAAAATAAATACAAAAGAACATGAAGTGGTCCCCACAATTGAAGAGTTGCGGCCTAAAAGGAGAAAGAGTTAGGCTTATTTTAAATTAAAATTAAACTTAATTAGTCACAACGGTAAAAATGAGGAAAAAAAATGTTTGTCAAACCTAAGATTAGTAAATAAAAAAAAAATAAATAAAGACGGATAAGATGTAAAAATATAGGATCAAATAGGTCATAACCTAAGAGTTTGGGTTTATTAATAATAAGCGGCAGAAAAAAGAACTATTTAATAAATTTTTATTTTAATTATTGTGTTGTTTTAAAAATATTTAGGCAAAAATGCAAAACTGACTCGCTAACTTTCATGTTTTGTCAATTCAATCATATAACTTTTAGTTTTGTCAATTCAGTCCTCTAACTTTCAATTTTTGTCAATTTAAGGCTATGTTACAAATTTACCGTTATTACTGCCAAAAACACCGTTTTCATTTTTTATTTTTTTCCCGGAATTTTTTAAAAAAAATAATCTAAAAAAATCTAAAAAAAAAAGAAAAAAAAAGGGGAACTCGATCCCTTCTCTGATCAGAAAAGGGGATCGAGATCCCCTTCTCTGACGATCAGAGAAGGGGAAATCGAGTACCCCTTCTCTGAGAGGGGGTACTCGATTTCCCCCTTCTCTGATCAGATAATTTCCCCTTCTCTGACTCTGATCCCCTTCTCTGACGATCAGAGAAGGGGAAATCGAGTACCCCTTCTTGATCAGAAGGGGATCGAGTTCCCTTCTTTTTTTTCCTTTTTTTTAAAGATTTTTTTATATATATTTTTTTTAAATTCTGAAAAAAATAAAAATAAATGAAAACGGTGTTTTTGGCAGTAATAACGGTAAATTTGTAACGTAGCCTTGAATTGACAAAAATTGAAGGTTAGAGGACTGAATTGACAAAACTGAAAGTTAGAGGACTGAATTGACAAAACATGAAAGTTAGAGGGTCAGTTTTGCATTTTTGCCAAATATTTAATTTTAGGATTATTATCTTTTACTATTTCAGAAATTGAAAAATAATAAACAAGTATAAGAAGTATAGATGTGTAAATTTTACTATTATATCATTACAAAATCTTATATTTTTACTAAATTTCTGCTAATAAAAAAATTACAGTAAAATGTGAAATTTATATCATGAAATATAATAAAATGTAAGGTTTTCTAAAGATATAATAATAAATGTAAAATTTTGTAAGATATAGTAGTAAATTTTAATAACTCAATACTTCTTATACCATTTGTTATTTTCTAAATTTTAAAATAGTGAAATGATAATAACCTTAATTTTAATCTAATACTGAATTTGATAAATATGAATAGAAAAAATTTAAGTTATTTATTTATTATTAAATATGAATACATATATAATACTTATTTTCATAATAAGTCCAACAATTATATGTGCACAATACTTTACAGGATCATATACAACATCATACATATTAGGAAAAAATTATTTCCTTGGTATCTTTTTTTTTTTTTTTTTTTTTTTTTTTTTTTTTTTTTCTAAATATACATAATTGATTATGCAAAAAGTGACGCATATTTTCTTAGATTAGTAAAATTTTGGGCCTTACCCATAATAATTTAACACATCTACTTGAGAGAGAAAATCTCAATAAAATCGGGTCAGATTTTTTTAAAATTTGTGAGACTCGATCGAGTTGGGTCACGCGAGTTGTGAAATCTGAATCTGAAATTTGAGAGGTGAAACCCGATCAGGTCGGGTCAGGTCGTCGGGTCGGCCAAAAAAAATATTTTTTTTAATGAATTAATTATTTTAAAATATAAATATTAGTTATTTTATGTCCCTAAAATTATCATATATATAAAATTTCAAGACATTGTTGACGGCTGATTTTCGTTCGAGAAAATAACGGGGCATTTTCCCGAAAAACCCGCCACCGAACACGTAAATTTATTTAGTTGTAGGAATTCGTACGAAAAAATAGAGAACAAATGAAAAAAATAAAGAGCGAGACAATGATTTACGTGGTTCGGCAATGGGTGCCTACGTCCACGATAAGGGAAGGTAATTCTCATTATGCTCAAAGAATTTACATGCATGGAAAAATAAAGAAGATGATCCAATGAGCAGATCCAAAACCCCTTATAACTTTGCTTTCTCCTCCTTTTTATAGCTCCTCAAATCTTTGAAGATGAGTGTAGGACACAGAAATCAACGACGCTGTCCCGGGCCGGCGGCCCGGTCGGGAGTACGGAGTAGCCTACGGGGGAACTAAACCAGAGAACTAAAAATGGAGTCGCCACCCGGTGTGAACCGGGAAAATGATTTAAGGCCGCACTCACCCCTCACAAGGGAAGACCTCAAACAGTTGGGTTCAGAATGGTCCTTTACTTATGCCATTTGTAATGAAATGATTTGTGCAATAATTTAATCGAATCTACGCAACATATATTTCCAAGAGTATTATATTTCTAAGTTCACATGCATGAAAATAAAGCTCATATCTAAGTTTGCATGCATAAAGGCAAATCGGAACAACGACAAGCATATAATTGTACAAGCATGCATAATAAAGAGAGACAATTAAGTGCATGACGTAAAGAGGTAATCAAAAAGGCAATTGTACATCGAAATAAACGTTCAATTATGCGGTGCAGAAAATGAGATAGATAATAAGGATGAAAGGAAAGAGATGCGACATATGCCCACATCTATATAGGACTTCAAGTGCCCGATTGAGCGTATCTCACGTTCGATCAAACATACTTTGTCCGGCGCAGCAAAACGTCGTGGCAAAGGTAGCCCTTTAGGCTTTTCATCCCTCGAAGCGGAGGACCTTTAATCCAACTTGATTTGCCCATGCGCATTACATTACAATGCATAGAAGATAAAGACAACCATAATATGGAACTTCGTATGTCCGATTAAACATATCTCACTTTCAATCAAACACACTTCGTCCGGCGCGACAAAACATCGTGGCAAAGGTAGCCCTTAGTCTTTTCATCCCTCAAAGTGGATGACCTTTAATCCAACTTGGTTTGCCCATGCACATTACCCTATGATGCATGATTAAATAAGGAGATGGCATACAGAAAGCAAATAACGGAATAATAAAAGGCGCGGTGAAATGTCATGGTAAAGGTAGCCTTTTAGGCTTTTCTTTCCTCAAGTAGAGAACCTTTAGACCAACATAATAAGCCCATGCGCATTACATTACAATGCATACAAATAAATGAGACAATGATATGAGACTTCGTATGTCCGATTAAACATATCTTACATTCAATCAAACATACTTCCTCCGGCGCGGCAAAACATCATGGCAAAGATAGCCCTTAGACTTTTCATCTCTCAAAACGGAGGACCTTTAATCTAACTTGATTTACCCATGCGCATTTCATTACAATGCATAAATAAGTAACATGCGGAAAGTAAATAACATACTAACGACTAAATCATGCTCAAACATAAGGTTGGATGAAACAAAATATGTGTGTCTCTCAAGCGGTACGTGGCATTGTATCCTGAGTGCAGACCGCACTACCGTCCATTCGGATTCGGCTACAGAATTTACGTCCGGGTTTCCATCCGATATACCGCAAGAGAAAACACATATTTCATTCATCCGAAAGTCATATCATACACCAATCCACAATACTCATGCGAAATAAAGTAAGAAAATAAATAAAAACAAATGAGAATAAATAAAAAAGGGTGCCCTCAGGTCTAACCTCTTAAGTCGTCTCTCGGAAGTGCGCTACGCGGTTGTCGGAAGGGTTGATGCTTCGCAACTCCTCCGGTTCACTGGTTCGTTGTTTCTCTTCGTTGCCTCGTTGCTCGGGCTGCTATTTTACTCCGTTTCGCTGCTGTTTCTTATTGTTTTTTTTTGTTATTGTCTTTACGGTAATAAGTGACTGTTTTTGCGTTTTTTTTTAGGGTATTAGGGGTTACGGTTTTCACTGTTTGCTGCAGTTTTGGTGTTGTTTTTGGTGGTCAGGGGCTGTGTTTCAGGCTGTTGGTGCGTGAATTAGGGCTGTGTTTTCAGGGTGTTTTACTGTGGTCAGGGGGCTGTGTTTCAAGGGTGTTTTGTAGTGGTCAGGGGCTGTGTTTCATGAGGTGTTTTCGGTGGTCAGGGGGCTGTGTTTCAAGGGTGTTTTGCAGTGGTCAGGGGCTGTGTTTCAGGGGCTAATTTTGGTGGTCAGGGGCTGTGTTTCAGGGTCTATTTTCTGTGGTCAGGGGTTATTTTTCGGTGATCAGAGGTTGTGTTTCAGGGGTTGTTTTTGGTGGTCAGAAGCTGTGTTTCAGGGGGTGTTTTCGGTGGTCAGAGGCTGTGTTTCAGGGGCTATTTTTGGTGATATTTAGGCTGTGTTTCAGGGGTGATTTTCGATGATTGTTGGGACTATTTTGAGCTGTGATTTTCGGTGAACGGAAGGGCTATTTCAGTGGTATATTTCGGTGATCCAAGGGCTGTTTGGAGCTGTGATTTTTGGTGAATGGAGGGGCAGTTTCAGGGGTGTATTTGGTGATGTTCCTTTGCTGTTTATGGGGTGTTTTGGTGATGTTCCTTTGCTGTTTTGGGAGAGTGTTTCGGTGATGGTAAAGAGGAGGAGAAGAGAGAATTATTTGCTTTGTTTCTTGTTGCTTTGGGCGTGAGTTGATAGGTTATTTTTTTTTTTTTTTGTGTTTTCGTGAGAATGAGCTAGGGGTTCAAGGTTGGGTTTAGGCTTTTTTTTATAGGCAAATGGTTGGGGTTTATTTTTTGTGAAAAGGGAAAGGATTTGTGTAATTATGAGAGATATTTTTAATTAGTGTGTGATAGGGAAAAATCTTTTAATTAGGGAAGTGATTAGATATGATTTGATTTGATTTGTTTTATTTAGGTATGTAATTTAATCGAATTAGGAAAGCGTTTGATGAGATTTGATTTGTATCTTTTAATTAGGGAATGTGATTTGTCTTGATTTTAGCATGTGTTTAATATGTGTTTTTGTTTAATTTGGAAGGTGATGGGCGTGAATTGACTCATTGGGCGTGTATCAAAGGCAGTTTTCAGGGGCATTCGGGCGTGTTCAGGGGCTGACTTAAGGGTCTGGTTTGGGCGTGTTCAGGGGCTGACTTCAGAGGCATTCGGGCGTGTTCATGGGCTGACTTCAGGGGCATTCGGGCGCGTTCATGGGCTGACTTCAGGGGCTGGTTTGGGCGTGTTCAGTGGCTGACTTCAGGGGCTGGTTTGGGCATGTTCAGGGGCTGACTTCAGGGGCTGGATGAAGGCTAATGGCGTGAGTGGCTGCTGCATGGGTAATGGGCGTGAGTGGTGTGAATTATGGGGCATTTGGGCTAAGGTTGTGTTTTAAAACAGAGGTCCAACAAACGAACCCGAAGCTAAACAAGCGAATTAAATCCAACAAGATGTCAATGTCTGACTCTTCCCTTCCGACGTCCGTTTTCCGCGACTTCCACAGTTTAAAGAGGTAGTGTCTCCATGTGAGACTCATCATCGGGACTTATATGCAAAAATGCAGTGCCTACAGTCGCCCCCACTTTGATGGGACTTGTGCAGTGTGTGACAATGACAATCCTATCAAAGTTATGCAATGCATTTTTACTTACCTGGCTCACCAGCTGCCACCTGACTTGTCTGCTGCTTCGAGCTGAGTTGATGATGGAGTGGGCCTCGACCCTGGGACGTATCCCGGAACTACAACTGATGATGTAGTAGGTCCTCGACCCTGGGACGCATCCCGGAACTACAACTACTGATACAGTGGGTCCACGACCCTGGGACGCATCTCAATAACTTTAACAGACAACGGGGGCCTCGACCCTAGGACACATCCCAATACCGCTGACAATGTGGGTTACGACCCTGGGACGCATCCCAAAACTGATGATGTAGGGGGCCTCGACCTTGGGACGCATCCCAGAACTACAACCGACAACGGGGGCCTCGACCCCGGGACGCATCCCAATACCACTGACAATGTGGGTCACGACCTTGGGACGCATCCCAAAACTGGAACTGATGATGCAGAGGGCCATCAACTCTGGGACGCATCCCAATAACTGCAACCGACAACGGGGGCCTCGACCCTAGGACGCATCTGAATACCGCTGACAATGTGGGTCACAACCCTGGGACTCATCCCCAAAACTGATGCTGATATGGGCCTCGACCCTGGGACGCATCCCCAAAACTGCTGATGATGTGGGTCACGACCCTGGGACTCATCCCCAAAAATGATGCTGATGTGGGCCTCGACCCTGGGACGCATCCCCAAAACTGCTGATGATGTGGGTCACGACCCTGTGACTCATCCCCAAAATTGATGCTGATGTGGGCCTCGCCCCTGTGACTCATCCCCAAAACTAATACTGATGCTGATGTGGACCTCGCCCTGGGACTGATCCCCAAAACTGATATTATTGCTGATGTGGGCCTCGCCTCCGGGACTCACCCGCAAAACTGATATTGTTGCTGATGTGGGCCTCACCCCCAAAACTCATATTGTTGCTGATGTGGGCCTCGCCCCCGGGACTCACCCCCAAAACTGATATTGACGATGTGATGATTCATTTCAACATACTGTAATGCCTCTCACGAGATAATCCTGATAGTTAAACCCATTTTCGTCCTCAACGGATGCTTCGTGTTGAAACCAGAGAACCTTCAAAGTACTTAATACACTCAAATCAGATTGTCTGAATGAGTGATCTGAACTAGACTCATAGTGTGTGTGTGCCAAGGCTCTTTCGCAGCTTAATCCTTAAGTAAGCCAACTTGATGATTTTGTCTCGGAGAATCGGATCAGTGGGTCTAACCAATCTAGATGTCTTGATCATACTCTGTGATTACTTCATCGTACTCAACATGATATGGTTTTCTTTTTCTTTTTCTTTTTCTCTTTTCTTTTTCTTTTTCTTTTCTTTTTGAACTTTCTCTTTTTTTTTTCTTTTTCTTTTTCTTTTCTTTTTTCTCTTTTCTTTCTTTATCTTTTTTTTTTTCCGACACACCTACCCTTTAAGGTAGCATTTCTCCTCATGGTGGTCCTAATACTCGCCCATGGGTAGCTTCACGCTTATCGGTTATAGGTGGTCTATTTTTTTCCTTTTCTTTTCAGAGACTTCTTCTTTGTTTCCAACCATATCATATATCGTAGCATAAGTAAACCAAGATGGACATCTAGGCAAATGGTCATTCACTGATCCGCCATCTCTTCAACTAGTCATCTAGCCGACCACTCAGGCTTCTACTGCTAAGATTCCGTAATCAAGTGCTCACGAGTCTAGCTGAGATCAATCACTCAGAATACCGGTTGAGAGCACATCTCACACTTATCGTTTCTAAGGTTTTACCCTGCAGCAAACAATGTCATCACCGGACATATGCCTAACCATCAAGGACTTCTCTTTTTTTTTTCACACTCCACTGGAATTCTTCCTTTCGACCTCTGATAATGTGTGTTTCATCCCCTTGGATTCCTCCCTGAAAAACTGTTTATACTGTTTTGTTGCTATTGCTTGTGTTTTGCCGTTTTCCTTCTTTTCTTCGAGACATGTGAACACAAACAAAACAACAGAATAAAAATGCATACATGTGATGTGTATGTATGCATGTGTGGAGGTACTCCCTGTTCTTGATGGGTTAGACCCTCATTGTGCTCATTGGCGCCATGTACCTACGCATGTCTCTGATCGCCCCCTAGGTCTGCTTATAATTTCCTCATACCAGTTCTCTTCTGGTGATTGTGCAGTTCTCTTTTGTCTGAAACCTGCAAACACAGAAAAAACACAAAAAATACAAGTACGTTACGTGTATGCATGCATGCATGAATGAATTTCCTATTCCATTGGGTTAGGTCTTCTGCCGGTGACTGCTCAGTCTTCTTTTCCTCAGGTAAAATATTGCTTCAATCTATCCACGTTGATCAGCTCGGTGAACTCGTTCCCTTCCAAGTCTAACAGTCTCACTGCCTCATTTCCCATTACTTTCTGGACTATGTAGGGTCCTTCCCAATTGGGTCTGAACTTTCCTTTCGGGTCTATCGTCGACGGCTTCGACTGCTTAAGCACCAGATCACCCTTTCTGATTTTTGTAGGACGCACCTTCTTGTTGAATGCTCGAGCCAACCTCTTCTGGTATATCTGCATGTGATGCAAGGACTTTATTCTCTTCTTATCGAGCAATACCAATTGTTCAAATCTCTGCGAGGCCCATTCTTGTTCAGGTAACTCTGCTTCTGCTAATACCCTCATGGACTGTATCTCAACTTCCACCAGCAGTACTGTTTCCATCGCCTTTCGAGCTTCCTCTTTTCTTAAACACTTCATCTGAATGCCATTTGTTTGTCTTTTGTATAGTTCTCCCTTCAAACTCACATATTGAGAAGCCAACTTCTGAATGGCTATCATGTTTTTTCTACTTGCTTCTTTCGGGAATTCCCCGTGTTCTAAGCATCGTTGAATATCATAGTACCAGGGTTGATTGCTGTTGTCAAATATACTTATGTCGTGCAGATTGAAAGGAATGGACACAGACAGGTAAGCGAAATGAACGTCTTTATTATTATTAATGAAAAGATTCGAACAAGTAGATGAAGCCAATGTCTTTTTTATTAATAAATGCTGGATCACATTTGAATAAGATCAGGGAAACAAACATCTCCATAATTTGCAACTTCGTGTTCCCCCGTTTTCTTGTTTCCTTCGACCATCAGATTCTCCAAGTGCAGTAGTTCTTTTTCCTATTTACTTTCTCATTTCTGCTCCGTTTCATTTTTACTATTGTCGCCCCATATTCCTATGGGGGAAGCTTGATGGTCATGAGTTTGGAGGATAGGGCCGTTGGGTAGGCCGGAGTTAATCATATAGGTAGGTGGTGGGACAGAGTGATAGTTAGGTAGGGGGTTTCTGTGTGTATTGAGTTGCTCTTTTTCCGGGTCAGGTATTTTATGGGAGTCGATAAGGTTCTGGATCTCATTTGACAGTTTGGAGCATTTGTCAGTTTCGTGGCCTCTTTGTTGGTGGATGTAATAGTATAAGTTTAAGTCAAGGTAGCGTGGCACAGGGTTTGGAAGTGGTTTAGGTTCTAAGGGACTTAGGAGTCCTTGCCTTTTCAGCTCTTCAAATACCTCCAACAAAGGTCTACCAAGATTGGAGAATCGTCTGTTTCTGATAGGAGCAACCTCATAGGGAGTGGGCTCGGTCCTTTAAGGTTCTCCAATGGTCTTTCCATTCTAGTTGCACAACTTCCTGTTATTGGCTATACGGGGTACGGTCAAACTGGCCATAGCATTGGTCGAAACTTGCAACTGCTCAATAATTTTGGTTACTTTGGTCTCCAATTGATCCAGGCGGGATCCCTCGTTAGCTGACTTGCTCATGTTGGATGATGGTCTTTTGATGAGTCTTCCTTATTCCCTAACCCAATGAGTATCTATGATGGCTTTTAAGACACAGGGTTAACATGATGCGTGTATGCAAGAGATGCATGAGATGCGTGCGATGTATGGAATATATAAGTCTGCCCATTATCATTTTAAAGCATTCAATCATACTATTACGCGGTGCAAACTTGTCCCAGTTGAAAAAGGCCCAACAGGTTTTCACTATTGCGATAACATGGCTAAACAACTTCAAATGATAAGGGGCCCAAACACAGGATGGCCCATTGGCATTTTAGAAACTTTTAGCCCAATTTCCATAAGATACGAACTCATCCCAGTTTAAATGGCCCAACAAGCCCATACCTCATGACAAAAGTCCAACTAAATCCAAATGACGATGGTCCTAAATGCAAGCATAACAGAATAGTTTCTATTGGTCCTACAACTATAGTTCATGTGCGGGTTTATAGGGGTATAGACAAAGGCTCCCGTCGACGAAGGGTTGCTCACAACTAGGTCTCCCCACTCAAGGGTCTGAGCGACCAAGTGAGCGCACATTTTTTATACACTAAGGTACTTGCTAACGAGTTATGGTGCATGACTGTCAAATGGATTTCCTATTGTAGATTCCCTAGAGGGAGGGCGAAGCGAACTCTCTTAAAAACCCAAGCCTCTTAGGCTCTTATCGCATTGGTGACAGGAATAAACAACAAGTCCTCCAAATTAGTCTATCACAATAAGCTACGAGTACATGATTATCTAGGTGTCTTCACAGTTTTTCCTTATAGAAAGGTAGTGAATGAAGGAAGACACCAAACCATTACCTAGATCAAAAAGTGCCTTTGATTAAACCTCTTCAACCCTCTATAGACACGGTTAACTAAAGCACAAATAACAATCACTACAAGACATTATTTTGGGGCCAATTCTCTATCCCCAGTGGAGTTGCCAGACTGTAGGACACAGAAATCGGTGACGCTGTCCCGGGCTCGCGGCCCGGTCAGGAGTACGGAGTAGCCCACAGGGGAACTAAACCGGAGAACTAAAAATGGAGTCGCCACCCGGTGTGAACCGGGAAAATGATTTAAGGCCGAACTCACCCTTCGCAAGGGAAGACCTCAAACCGTTGGGTTCAGAATGGTCCCCTTACTTATGCCACTTGTAATGAAATGATTTGTGCAATAATTTAATCGAATCTACGCAACATATATTTCCAAGAGTATTCTATTTCTAAGTTCACATGCATGAAAATAAAGCTCATATATAAGTTTGCATGCATAAAGGCAAATCGGAACAATGACAAGCATATAATTTCATAAACACATTATACGAAAACGCAAGTAAATAATAATTGTACAAGCATGTATAATAAAGAGAGACAATTAAGTGCATGACGTAGAGAGGTAATCAAAAAGGCAATTGTACATCGAAATAAACGTGCAATGATGCGGTGCAGAAAGGAGATAGATAATAAGGATGAAAGGGAAGAGATGCGACATATGCCCACATCTATATAGGACTTCGAGTGCCCGATTGAGCGTATCTCATGTTCGATCAAACATACTTTGTCCGGCGCGACAAAACGTCGTGGCAAAGGTAGCCATTAGGCTTTTCATCCCTCGAAGTGGAGGACCTTTAATCCAACTTGATTTGCCCATGCACATTACATTACAATGCATAGAAGATAAAGACAACCATAATATGGAACTTCGTATGTCCGATTAAACATATCTCACATTCAATCGAACATACTTCGTCCGGCGAGGCAAAACGTCATGGCAAAGGTAGCCCTTAGGCTTTTCATCCCTCAAAGTGGAGGACATTTAATCTAACTTGGTTTGCCCATGCGCATTACCCTATGATGCATGATTAAATAAGGAGATGACATACAGAAAGCAAATAACGGAATAATAAAAGGCGCGGCAAAATGTCATGGTAAAGGTAGCCTTTTAGGCTTTTCTTTTCTCAAGTAGAGAACCTTTAGACCAACATAATAAGCCCATGCGCATTACATTACAATGCATACAAATAAATGAGACAATGATATGAGACTTCCTATGTCTGATTAAACATATCTTACATTCAATCAAACATACTTCGTCCGGTGCGGCAAAATGTCGTGGCAAAGGTAGCCCTTAGGCTTTTCATCCCTCAAAACGGAGGACCTTTAATCCAATTTGATTTGCCCATGTGCATTTCATTACAATGCAGAAATAAGTAACATGCAGAAAGTAAATAACATACTAACGACTAAATCATGCTCAAACATAAGGTTGGATGAAACGAAATATGTGTGTCTCTCAAGCGGTACGTGGCATTGTATCCTGAGTGCAGACCGCACTACCGTCCATTCGGATTCGGCTACAGAATTTACGTTCGGGTTTCCATCCGATATACCGTAAGAGAAAACACATATTTCATTCATCCGAAAGTCATATCATACACCAATCCACAATACTCATGCGAAATAAAGTAAGAAAATAAATAAAAACAAAGGAGAATAAATAAAAAAGGGTGCCCTCAGGTCTAACCTCTTAAGTCGTCTCTCGGAAGTGCGCTACACGGTTATCGGAATGGTTGATGCTCCGTAACTCCTCCGGTTCACTGGTTCGTTGTTTCTCTTCGTTGCCTCGCTGCTCGGGCTGCTGTTTTACTCCGTTTCGCTGCTGTTTATTATTGTTTTTTTTGGTCATTGTCTTTGCGGTAATTAGGGACTGTTTTTGCATTTTTTTGAGGGTATTAGGGGTTGTAGTTTTCAATGTTTGGGCTGCATTTTTGGTGTTGTTTTTGGTGGTCAGGGGCTGTGTTTCAGGCTGTTGGTGCGTGAATTAGGGCTGTGTTTTCAGGGTGTTTTGCTGTGGTCAGGGGGCTGTGTTTCAAGGGTGTTTTGCAGTGGTCAGTGGCTGTGTTTCAGGGGGTGTTTTTGGTGGTCAGGGGGCTGTGTTTCAAGGGTGTTTTGCAGTGGTCAGGGGCTATGTTTCATGGGCTATTTTCGGTGATCAGGGGCTGTGTTTCAGGGTATATTTTCGGTGGTCAGGGGCTGTGTTTCAGGGGTTGTTTTTCGATGATCAGAGGCTGTTTTTCATTGGCTATTTTCGGTGGTCAAGGGCTATGTTTCAGGGGCTATTTTTCGGTGATCAGAGGCTGTGTTTAAGTGGGTGTTTTCGGTGGTCAGAGGCTATGTTCCATGGGCTATTTTTGGTGATATTTAGGCTTTGTTTCAGGGGTGATTTTCGGTGATTGTAGGGATTGTTTTGAGCTGTGATTTTCGGTGAACGTACTGGTTATTTCAGGGGTATGTTTTGGTGATCCAAGGGCTGTTTGGAGCTATGATTTTTGGTGAATGGAGGGGCAATTTCAGGGGTGTATTCGGTGATGATGCTTACTGTTTAGGGGGGGTGTTTTGGTGATGTTCCTTTGCTGTTTTGGGAGAGTGTTTCGGTGATGGTAGAGAGGAGGATAATAGAGAATTATTTGCTTTGTTTCTTGTTGCATTGGGCGTGAGTTGCTAGGTTATTTTCTTTGTGTTTTCGTGAGAATGAGCTAGGGGTTCAAGGTTGGGTTTAAGCTTCTTTTTATAGGCAAATGGTTGGGGTTTACCTTGTGTGAAAAAGGAACGGATCTGTGTAATTATGAGAGATATTTTTAGTTAGTGTGTGATAGGGAAAAATCTTTTAATTATGGAAGTGATTAGATATGATTTGATTTGATTTGATTTGTTTTATTTAGGTATGTAATTTAATCGAATTAGGAAAGCGTTTGATGAGATTTTATTTGTATCTTTTAATTAGGGAATGTGATTTGTCTTGATTTTAGCATGTGTTTAATATGTGTTTTTGTTTAATTTGGAAGGTGATGGGCGTGAATGGACTCATTGGGCGTGTATCAGAGGCATTTTTCAGGGGCATTCGGGCGTGTTCAAGGGCTGACTTAAGGGGCTGGTTTGGGCGTGTTCAGGGGCTGACTTCAGGTGTTGGTTTGGGTGTTTTCAGGGGCTGACTTCAGGGGCTGGTTTGGGCGTGTTCAGGGGCTAACTTCAGGGGCTGGATGAAGGCTAATGGTGTGAGTGGCTGCTGCATGGGTAATGGGTGTGATTGGTGTAAATTATGGGGGATTTGGGCTAAGGTTATGTTTTAAAACAGAGGTCCACCAAACGAACCCGAAGCTAAACAAGCGAATTAAATTCAACAAGATGTCAATGTCTGACTCTTCCCTTACGACGTCTGTTTCCCGCGACTTCCACAATTTAAAGAGGTCGTGTCTCCATGTGAGACTCATCATCGGGACTTATATGTAAAAATGCAGTGCCTACAATGAGGTCATGTTATGTCATTTGGTCATCATTACACTTTTTGTCATTAATATCCACCACCTCTTGCTGTCACTTGCCTCCTAAAATATCTAAGATATTTGTGAGATATTTGAACCACTTGTTGCTTACTTTACAAGTGGAGGTTCCTCATAGGACATTTAATTCGAAGGTCATTATCATTCTTCTAGAAGCATCCCTTGAGGACATACATCATGCAGACACACCACATCGGGTCATAATCTCTTATAGGTACCACCTCGGGTCATGATCTCTTCTAGGCACCACCTCGGGTCATGATCTCTTCTAGGCACCACCTCGGGTCATGATATCTTCTAGGAACCACATCGGGTCATGATCTCTTCTAGGCACCACCTCAGGTAAATATCTCTTCTAGGCACCACTTCGGGTCATGTCATTAACTCCCCAGGTCGGGTTGATAGGGGGTGCCCAAAAACTACCATCAACATCATTCCTCTAGTTCTTGGTGTCAACGAAGTCGGCAAGTTGACATCGAGAACTCAAAATTGATGAATCTTTCAGGTCCTCAGGGGAATGATCTTCCCTTAAAACATGAGCAAATAGTGGGTCTTGGGGGAATGACCTATCCCCAAGACGTGAGCAATAACAGGTCTTGGGGGAATGACCAAATAATGGGCCTTGGGGGAATGACCCCTCCTCAAGACGTGAGCAAATAGTGAGCCTTGGGGGAATGACCCATCCCCAAGACATGAGCAAATAGTGGGCCTTGGGAGAATGACCGGTTGGGGTTTTCTCAAATGCGCAGTGGAAGAACGCGGTTCGGGCAAAATCGTAACTTTTTAAATATTTTAAACTCACCGAATAAATTATTCAATATCTCATATGAATAATTCATTCATATTGCACCTAAGCATATTTATTTGATATCAAATAATGACATAAATAATTTAGAAACACCAAGAAACTTTTGCGAAATTATTTTTCCGTAAAATGGCATAAAATGCGTTTTTGTCCAAACCGACCAACCAATATACATGGAGGTTGTCCGGGTTTGCCCCAATAGTACTTGGGCGGTTCAAGGGCTTCCCAAATAGTGAGCAAGTCAATGTTTGGACAGCCGTCATCCGGTAAGCCCAAAACTCACCCGGTAACGTCGTTTTTCACCGTTTTCGCTTACTTTCACTCCGAAATAATTTTCGGCAATTATTCTAATGCCCAATACACATCCAATATATTTAAACATCATAATTTTCATTGCCAAAAATCCAGAAGTTCCATGTCTGACCAGGGAGCAAAAAATATCATTTTTCATGTTTTAAATCTTTTTTTCTCAACATAAATCATATTAATATTTACACCAATCAAAGTCTCCACCAATGAAGAACTCAAGAACAATTCTAAGAGTTACAAGAGTGGTCATAACACTATAGAATGACAACAAGTCATCAAATGACAAAATTGGACTAATATTTCATTAATATTACTCAATCTTACTTCACACATGCATCAAGCCTCAAAATCCATCCTCTAAATCAAAAATCACCAAAATTTAAGAAAAGAATAAACCATAGAACTACTCTAGATACTCAAAAACAAGAAACAAACTTTCTAAGCTTAAGAATATTGAAGATTACCTCAAAGTCTCATAATTTCCTTAAGCTTTCTTCTTGATTTCTTCAATTTCTCTACAAGTTTCTTCAAGAAATATTTGGGAGCTTTTTAATGGAGTTAATTTCGGCCAAGGCTTCTTGTGAAAGAGAAAATAAAAATTTTCACTTTATATAATAAGGCTTGGACGAAATTTGGGGCATTTTGGTCATTTTGAAATTCATTTAATCAAAAAACAAATATCAAGCCATCAAGTTATCAAACTCAATTTGATAACTACAACCTTAAATAAAAAAAAATGTAAATAAGTCAAATATTTACACTTTAATCATTTCCTAACATTAAATATCACTTTAGATATTTATATTTTAATTACTTTCATTATTTAACAATTAAATAATTACTTAAATATAAATATCTAAATATATGTATCATATTTACTTTAAATAATCAAAATACATATATTTGTGATATATGTCAAATATTTTATTTTACAATTAATTAATGTGTATTTAATAAAATCATATATTAAATACAAATACACATTAATTAAAAAATGACTGAAATACCCCTTATGCATGTAATTTTGTTTAACTCTTAACTGATTCGAACTAACTCATTTAATCCGATAAAGTATTATGAATAATCTATATTATTCATAATGCGTTGCCTAAGTGCTCAACGAGTACACTTCATATTGTGTGACTCTCTAAGTTTAGGTTTATCTGTCATTGAATCAAATTTCGCGTCCATAATTCACCCACTCGTAAATTATGACGACCACAGATAATCTCGCTAAAATATGCAAGTCGATGTAATTGCATACGTATAATCCATCTGTCACAGGCTATCAATATTAACTAGAGATATAGAAAGGAACGTCAAATCCCTAAGGTATAATATATTCGACTTTCAAATTTACGATCTCTAAATAACACTCGGAACTCGCTTCCGAAGTATACGACGGCCATGAATTTACTAGATCGAAAATATGTACATGATACCCATGCCTTGTACACAGGACTGACAAATTCTATCTGATACTCACAGGATATCTTGAGCATTGGTTTACACCCAACGAGCATACAGAGGTCTGATTTAAATAGATCGGTGACGTGACTGTCATCTAAGTGTGGAGGATGTCTCATATATCCACAGTGGTATCGCAAGTCGAAGGATCACTATACTACTCAACTCAAGAAGATTCCTATTGACGTTGGTGTACCATCTATTAGGAAATATTCGGTGAGTCGTTCGGTATTTATCAAATAAATACCTACACGTCTATATGAGTCTCCCGAGACTAATGATTCATTGGGATAAACCATCGGACCAAGTCCGATATACGACATGTACTAGTCTCAACAATAACCGACCCGTGTCAGTAAATCTTGACCATGAACTTTATTTGAGAATATACAACTTATAGTGACACTTCCCAATGTCAACTACAAACTACGTTGTAACTGCACATTACGTTGTAAATCCTGGGTCTTTTTCTAATTTATACATATCACTAAATCAGATTTAGTTTCAATCCAATAGTAACGAGATTGAATACTTATATAAAAACAAGAGGTGCAACTATTAATATGTAATATAATGGAAAAATGAATTGTTCGTATTCATGAATCGGATATAAATATGATCTGTATTGGCGCTCAAAGCACCAACTCTAACATGACCCCTCCATAAGACGTGAACAATAGCGGGTCTTGGGGGAATGACCCCTCCCCAAAATATGAGCAAATAGTGGGTCTTGGGGGAATGACCCCTCTCTAAGACCTGAGTAATAGCGGGTCTTGAGGGGATGACCCTTCCCCAAGAAATGAGCAAATAGTGGGCCTTGGGGGAATGACCCATCCCCAAGACGTGAGCAAATAGTGGGCCTTGGGGGAATGACCTCTCCCCAAGACATGAGCAAATAATGAGCCTCGGGGGAAATCATCATACCCTAAGCACTAAGAAATTGTTGATTAAGAAGGAAGACTCCCGCCCCATGTCAGGCATCCTAAAGCTCCAGAGGATAATTTCATACTCTGTGCTGGTGCAACTTCACGGGAAATACATTTCCTACCTCGGGCTAACACAAATCACAAAGTCCTGGGGGATAATTTTTCAACCCATGCTACCACATACTGTAAAAACCACGATGGAATTTTCCCTCCCCGTGCTATCATTTAGAGCACAAACGCAACTGGGGCATTTTCCTTCCCCGTGCTATGCCTTAAAAAGCCCCGGAGGGTAAACACTTTATACCGATGTATCGCCCTGAGGAATACATTTCCTACCCCGAGGTAGCACAAAATTATGGTGCCCGACACATTGAGAAGCTTCTTCAAATCTTTCTTTATTTGAGGAGCCGTGAGGCCCCATATGAAGGTCACTTAGTAGACCAACCTGTCATGACCACCAAATAACAAAAAAATATTAGTGAAAATATAATATTCACAAAGATTGATAATTTACCTCGCCGACCGCCCATGGTCGGATTTATTAACTGAGTTACGCATGAAACCACACAAAAGTAATGAATGTAAACCACCCAAAAACCTTCATCATGCGGCTTCCATCACCATGTCACACATATCATGCTCAAGGCTTCATCATGCCTCTATCATCATGCAACACGCCAACTTACAAATCCATCACTATACATTTTTTTATATGCTCTTAAACATTTTTTCTTCATTTTTCTTTTTTTGTCTATGCATACTCCATTTTCCTCCACCTTCTCCCTCTTATTTTTATTTATGCTATTTTCTCCATTTTTCCTACCCATCTTTTAACAATTTACTTTTCGTATCATTCTCCATAGACGTTGCCAACTGTTGACGGCTGATTTTCATTCGAGAAAATAACGAGGCATTTTCCCAGATAACCCGCCATCGAACACGTAAATTTATTTGGTTGTAGGAATTCATACGAAAAAATAGAGAACAGATGAAAAAAATAAAGAGCGAGATAATGATTTACGTGGTTCGGCAATGGGTGTCTACGTCCACGATAAGGGAAGGTAATTCTCATTATGCTCAAAGAATTTACATGCATAGAAAAATAAAAAAGAGGATCTGACAAGCAGATCAAGAACCCCTTATAACTTTATTTTCTCCTCCTTTTTATAGCTCCTCAAATCTTTGAAGATGAGGTTATGCTATGTCATTTGGTCATCATTACACTCTTTTGTCATTAATATCCACCTTTTCTTGCTGTCACTTACCTTCTAAAATATCTAAGATATTTGTGAGATATTTGAACCACTTGTTGCTTACTTTACAATTGGAGGTTCCTCATTGGACCTTTGATTCTAAGGTCATTATCATTCTTCTGGAAGCATCCCTTGAGGGCATACGTCATGCAGACATACCATATCGGGTCATGATCTCTTCTAGGCACCTTCTCGGGTCATGATATTTTTTAGGCACCACCTCGGGTCATGTAACATCCCCGATCTGGGAGATGTTACCGGTAGAGGATAGAAGTACTAACCCTATCAGCCTCTGACTAACTACCTATGACTAATATTAATATACTTATCTTGATTTGACTATACTCTGTATGAGACCATAGCCCAACTCGAAAACACTGAAAACAAACTTATTATTTATTATTATACTTGATAATAATTGATTTTTACAATGACTACACACATCAGAACTGATACAAGACTCATAGTTGACTATGACTCGTACTTGACTATGACAAGACTTTTACTTAAACTCTGACTCGTACTGGTGGACTCCATACCCAGTGACTGCATCAGTATCCATCCTCCCGAGCTCGTCCTTCGAGAATCCTGCAAAACATAAAGACTGGAGTGGGGGTTAGATCATTATTCGATCTAAGTGAGTGGATGTAAATCCGAGAACTGATGTAAAACGTTTGGTTTCAAAACTATAGTGTCAAAATAATTTTTATTTGAAAATTGTTTTCTGAAAACTCAGTCTAAAAATCTCTTTATAAAACTTATTTTTTTGAAAATAGCTTTGAATCTCTGGTTTCTGGAAACTATTTCTAAAATATAGTTTCTGAAAACTATTTTCTAAGAATCTTAAATCTGTAGCCAACAGTGCAAATCCATGACTTTGGGGCGTTACTTATCGCCGTCCCCTAAAGCATGCCATTATTGTCACCAATACTGGTGGTGCTCTACACCCAGGAAAATGAATCAACTTGGCGTGTCCGGGAATAACTCAACCTGGTCTCTGAAACTGGTGGTCTTGGGGCGTTACGTATCGCCGTCCCTCAAGCCATAAACTAGAACTGATGGTGCGGATCTATGCTACCACCCAAGCTCTGAACTATAGTCTAGGTACATGAACCTATGCCGTCATCCTGGCTCTGAAACTAGGATCTAAGGGCATTACATATCGTCGTCCCCCTAGTCCTCTACATGTGCACATATCTCTGTCCGTCAATTCTAAGTTGTCTCAAGTTACATACTCGGGTGATTTTTTTCCTCATGCCCCGAATGTTGGACAATTATGACCCATATCATCATTATTTGTAAAAGACATTGTGGTTTTTGTACAAATTAACTATGTGACAAAGGAAATTGTTATTTTATCATTTTGTAATTAGATTACTTGAATATATAAATTATAAAAGTCCTTATGATTAGTTCCAGATTAATAAGATATGAGACAATATCAATCCATGAAAGGTTTAATCATTAAATATCCATAGTCGTAGTATTATCGAGACTGGACATCGATAATGCGGAATAGGCTAGTATTACACTTGTGCCGGTTATGGAAGCGTAATGGCATAGTTCTCATATATTTGGGTATTGGATACTCATGCAAGTTTAATTTGAGGTTTTGTTTACCGATGGTATGGGAATAGCTTCGCTCTGGATAGACCCCTCGGAATCCCATTGGTAGTATGAGTATGTGTCTATGAGAATCCGAATCAGGGTAGGTGTATTTGATCTTAACCTGAGACTTGCATCGCTAATACTTACGACAATCAATACGCTTTGGTTTTGGTCGTCCGGGACTTTAACAGGTTCTGTGTACGCCTCTTCTGGTTTTATTGAGAATCGTTGTGTATTGGGTGTGATTTAAAGAAGGAAGTGTCACTTCAGTCATATGGAGATGATGATCACGTAGGGATACAGAACTGGTACTCTAATATGTTGCAACTATCGGGATAATATGACAAGGTCATGATTATCCGATTAAAGAGACTAGTTGCTAGTGATCTGATATATGTTTCGTACGAGGCAGACACAATTCCAGCCCAGGCCTAGCATGTGACATCTGATGCTGGATCGTAATATGCAATACTTAGTATACTACGCCTGGTATATATTATGTATTCCTTAAAAGAATATTTCTGAAGAATTGGGTAGGCACGGTGCTTTGCTAGAAGCCAACCATGTCTTGTAAATCGGTAAGAACGTGGTACCAGGTACGGACGTGTTCGGATAGTCCGACGACCAGATTTACTGCCAACATATCCAGAGATCTCATGGGTCATTTCCCTAAGATTCATCGATGACGTTTGACTGGAACAAAATTAATCTGGGATTAATTATGAGAGAGAGAAAATTAATCTGGGATTAATTACGACAAGAATTTATCTGGGATAAAATTCGATTTGAAGAGAGAGAACGATTAATTTGGAATTAATCAATTAAATAATATATTAGATATATTAATTGAAATTAGATTTCAACGCAGAATTAAAATTGGATTTTAATTCGAGCGAACAAATTAATTTAGAATTAAATCGTAAGCTACTTTTATAATAATTTTTCTAGGCATAATTATTTAATTAAATTATATTTAATTATGTCGCAACGGAAAATTCGTTGATTCGAAATTAAACGAACCCGAGTCCGAAATGTGTTAAGCGGGCCCACTCGAATTTTGAATTTAAAGTGGGGCCCACCAATTTACATCATTAGTCAACTTTATCACCTTTTTGGTGATAGAAGTTGGTGGTGATTTTTTTGGTAGCTTGTAAAACACACTTTGTCATTTTGGAATGACATATACCAAACTTGATTTTGGTAAAAGGTAATTGACTTTTGGAAAATCAAATACACAAAAAAAATTGAAAACTCTCTCCCTCTCCACTACACCAATTGCCGAATGCTTCTCCCTTCCTCTTAGAAATTTTGCTTCAAAATTTCTTCTTTCTAGCACATACAAGGAGTCAACCAAGGTGTTAGGGAAATAAATCCTAGAGTTTGGAACACAAGGGAAATGCTTGGAGCTCTTCTCAAACTTAAAAGTTTTGAATTTCCAACATCCAACGAAACCGATCAATGTAAGTTTTTCCGCAACTTCTTTGAGTATTCAAACGAAATCATGACTTAGAAGATCCTTGGCATGTTCTTGGAACCCAACAATGGTATCAGAGCCTTTTCTAAGCATGAAATGACTTTAGGGTTTATAACTTTAATTTGGGGTTTTTATGATTTGAGCATGATTTCTTCAAATTGATGGTTTGGTTGAGCTTGGATGATAATGAATTAGATTTATGCATCTTAAAAATTGAGAAAATGAATTGGATAAATTTTCCCCTAATTTCCTTGCTTTGACCGAAACATGAACCCTAGATATATCATGGTGATTTTGGATTTTAGACCATTGGATGTGTTTAAAACATGATGTGTATATTGATTGTTGATTTAATTAGATTGAAATCAAAATTGTATATAAATTGTGTCATATTGCTGTGCGTTGAGAAGCATGAAATTGATTGATTTTGCTTCAATTGTGTTGGACATTAATTGAAAAAATTAAAGCATGATTAATTAGTTTAATTGGTATTTTGGAAATATTGGTTTAACTAATTAATTGTGGCTAATACACTTTAATTAAAAATTAATGTGAAATTTGGAATTTTGTATTAATTAAAATTAGTCTTCAATTTTGAATTGGGCTAATATTGTTGTATTTGGGCTTAATGGGCTTGGTTGGGCCAAGTTGGTTTAGGACAATTGGATTGGATCCAAATTGGGCCTAAAACCATTCCATAAAGTCCAAATATAATAATTGGGCCTTTAAATATTTAATTGGGCCTAATGGGCAAAAATTAATTTTTTGGCAAATATGGTGATTCCTTAATTGGGCATTGGCATTTGGGTTTGATCCATATTGGCCAAAGCCCATGCCTTAAGAACTAATTAAAAGCCCATTGGACTTTAATTAAATTGACATTGGATGTTAATTGGGCATTTGAGACCCATTAAGATTGGATTTAGAATCTAAGTCTAAAAGGCGCTAACATAAGTGTAATTATTTAATTTGGAATTAAATTAGAATTAGTATTGAATACAAATTAAATTGGATTTAAAATTGTAGTTCAATATAATTCAAGAATATGTACTTTGAGTACTTATTCTTAAACGAGTTGGATTCGCGCAAATCAAATCGTTGATTGAACATTGGATGATCATTAATTCAAAGATTAATTAATTGGATTAGATTGATTGAATAACATGCTTTGTGCGAATACATGGATGTATTGTATGAATAATGTATATTAGATGGATATTAGAAGAGTGATGACAATTTTGGAAATTGTTGTCATAAATTTAGAATTTATTAAATTGGACCTGCGTGTCCAGCCTTTTATCTCTTGACTCTTTGTATTTCTCTTCTCACCAATTCCCCTCAATGTTAATGAGGTTTCTTTAATGTATTATGTAATTGGGTAGAAGTTAGAATATTGATAGTCGGGGAGAGGAAATAGAGAGATTTGTTTTAGTAATAATTTGTTGAATATCCATCCGCATATTATTATTTATTTCGTGCATTATTATGCTTTTAGAATGCATGCTTAAGGGTGTATGATGAGACCTAATCAAAGATAATATATTGGTTGCCAATTACGCGAAAAACCCTCAAACAAATATTAAGCGAATTCCTTCCATTGAGTGGTTCTCTCTCAAGATCCAATATTGGCATTGGTTTGTTGGCCAAAGTCAAGATCAATGTCCATCGCGGATGTGTTTGAACCATGAAGGCTTTGTTATATATAGCATATCTTGGGCAGTTGTGACTTGTTGGCCAAAGTCAATGTCACTTCTTGTTCTTCGACGTAGATTACGAAGCTTTCCACTGTCAATGGGTCCCGCTTAACTGGAATCATTAAGCTTGTTGAGCCAAAGTCAAGGCTTAGTTGATTCAGAGGAAAAGGTTAGGAAATATATTGGATATATTGATATATATATATTGTATATGTGTTTCGGACTTGGAGGTCCACCTACCGGATCTAGGAATTGGATGAGATCTAATTGATCTTAGAGATCTGCCTAGTTAAATATCATACAACTTGTTGGCCAAAGTCAAGGTTGTGTGTTATCTAACGGGATCCTAGCCCACTAGGCAAACTAGGTTTCCCGAGTACTCAACAGAGGGTTATAGACTCGCCGAAAAATAATGGGAGGCCAGTATTGAATTTGCAATTTCGTTCAAATACTTGCCAAATACGTGCTTTCAAATTATTTTCGTCATTTTATATATTTATATTAGTTGAACTAATATTTTATTATTTTTATTGTAATAGTTGGACTGTACCCAAAATCATTAATTGAATAGTTAGACTATTGCAATTAAGATGGCCGGAAAGATCAATGTTAGGGACATTATCATGGGAGAAAATATCTTTAATGGTGTGAACTTTCCTGACTGGGATATGAACCTCAGGATTGTCCTAGGGGCTGAGAAGATGCTCTATACAATAGAGAGACCTCTCGGGCCTAAGCCCGAAATTGAGCAGCTGTTTGAGCTTGAGCTTTGGAAGACTCATAGCGATGACAACTCAACTGCTCAATCCGTCATGCTTGCTGTAATGACCCCACAATTTCGTTGTCAAAACAAGGGATTAGATCCCTATGAAATGATGTTGAAATTGAGGGACCTTCACCGATCTAACCTTAGATCGCAGAGGTACGAATTGCAGAAGAAGCTCTTTCGCTCTCGTATGTTAGAGGGTACATCTGTCGAGCACCATGTGTGGTAGATGATTGCTGACATCGAACAGCTGGGACAGCTGGGTATAGTCTTCGAGGCTGAGACTTCTATAGATTTGATCTTACAGTCTCTGCCTGACAGCTGGGGCGGGTTCATCATGAACTACAATATGATGAACCAAGAAAATACTCTTGGAGAGTTAATGGCAATGCTGAAAGAGGCAAAAAAAGAGCTTTTAAAAGGCAAGAAGCGCGAGGCACACTTTGTTGGTTTCTAAGATCATCCCAAGAACATTTAAAGCATGATAAAAGTGTGAATACGAAAAGAAAGTATATCGGAATTATACTTACATAGATCGGTTGTAGGATGTGTTGATAATAATTTTTTTTGCTCTCTTTGAAGTTGTTCCAAGCTCCTCCAAAGTGGTGTATCAAGCTCGAAGCTTTGATCTTTGATTCCAAGCTCAATGGAAAAAGTTTCCCTAACACCTTTGTATGATTCTTAATGTGTGCTAGCACTTAGAAAAATTGCAACAATTCTTCCTCTTGTTTTTGATGTATTCGGCCAAGCCAAATAGGGAGAGAAATTTATTAGTTGGGCGTAAATGAGAGAGAAATAGAGAATGAGTTATGTAACTTGTATTTTGATTTTCCAAAATTCAAAATGATATACCAAAACAAAGATTTGGTATATGTCAATCATCTCTGACTTTAGAGTGTAAAACAAGCCATCATCCACCCACCAAATTCCATCACCAAAAAGTTGATCAAAGTGACTAGGTGATGTGACTTATGGGCCCCACTTGATTCAAAATCCGAGTGAGCCCGCAAACACATTCCGGGCTCGAGTTCGTTAATTCCGAATTAACGAATTTTCCGTTGCGACGTAATTAAATCAAATTTAATTAAATAATTATGCCTAGCAAAATTATTATTAAAGTCGCTCGCGAATTAATTCTAAATTAATTCGTTCGCCCAAATTAAAATCTAATTTTAATTCTATTATGAAATCTAATTTCGTTTAATATATCGAATATATAGTATTTAATCGATTAATTCCAAATTAATCGTTCTCTCTCTTTTATAGAATTTTATCCCAGATAAAATCTTGCCGTAATTAATCCCAAATCAATTTTCTCTCTCTTATAATTAATCCCAGATTAATTCTGTGCGAGTCATACGTCATTGTTGAATCTTCAGGAAGCGACCCATGAGATCCCTGGATATGTTGGCAGTAAATCCGGTCGTCGGACTATCCGAACACGTGCGTACCTCGTACCATATTTTTACCGATTTACGAGACATGGTTGGCTTCTAGAAAAGTGTCGTGCCTACCCAATTCTCCAGAAATATTCTTAAAGGAATATAATCTATAACAGGCGTAGTATACGTAGTATTATGTATTGCGATCCAGTATCTGATGTCACATGCAAGGCTTGGGACTGGAATAGTGTCTGCCCCGTATGAAGCATATATCGGATCACAAGCAACTAGTTGTAGGACACAGAAATGGACGACGATGTTCCTGGCTCGCGGCCCGGTTGGGAGTACGGAGTAGCCTGCGGGGGACTAAACCGGAGAATAAAATGGAGTCGCCACCCGGTGCGAACCAGGAAAATGATTTAAGGCCGCACTCACCCCTCGCAAGGGAAGACCTCAAACCGTTGGGTTCGGAATGGTCCCTTACTTATGCCACTTGTAATGAACGGATTTGTGCAATAATTTAACTAAGTCTACACAACATACATATTGGTCAAAGTAGTCTAAATTCTTATAAAGCCTAAATCTAGGTTTGCATGCTTCAAAGATAAACTTTCATAACAGCAAACACATAATATCACACATCAAACATGTTGGATCATCAAATACAAAGAATAAATAACATCCTAACATAAACGCAATTTAAATTCCTATTGTGAAAGAAAATAACTAAATCATGCATAAAAATAAATAACACACTAAACTAAACATGCTTAAGAAATAAATAACATACTAACGACTTAATTAAATAACATGCTAACGACTAATCATGCTCAAACACAAGATTGGACAAAACGAAACATGTGTGTCTCTCAAGTGGTACGTGGCATTGTATCCCGAGTGCAAACCGCAATACCGTCCATTCGGATTTGGCTACGGAATTTATGTCCGGGTTTCCATCCAATATACCGCAAGAGAGAACACATATTTCGTTCATCCGGAAATCATATCATGCACCAATCCATAATACTCATGCGAAATAAAATACCAAAAAGTAAAGGATAATAAATAAAAGGGGTTCCCTCAGGTCTAACCTTTTAAGTCGCTTTCCGGGAGTGCGTTTCATGGTGCCGGAAGGGTTATCATTTCCACTGTTTTCACTGGTCCGTTGTTTTTTTTATTTTTACTGCAATTTTCAGTCTATTCTTTTGGGTCGCTTTTTGGGGCAGTTTTACGGTGGCAGTTTGTGGGGTCAGTTTCACGTGTGCATGGCTTGCATGCAAGGGCAGTTTATGGCCTGTTTGCGGGAGGATTGTGAGCTCGGTAATGAGTCAGCTTGAATGAGTGAGATGCGTACAGGCTGTGAGTTCGGTGAAGGGGAGTTTGGCATGCTCTTAAGGGCTGTTCTGTGGCAGTGAGTGCCTTTGCTGGTTGTGTTATTGCAGTGAGAATGGGGGTGACGTTGAGGGCTTATACGTGAGTTGGGGCTGACCTTTTACGTGTGCATGATACTGTGGCTGAAGGCCTCTTGTTTGGTCGTGAGGTTAGGGGCAGTTTGTGAGTGAAGGGGCTGTTGATGACAGTTTTGCGTTGAAGGTTGATTAGGCAGTTGGCTGGAGGTTACGTGATCAGGGAGGCATTTGGTGGCATGAGCAGAGGCTTGCTAAGGGGAAAGCAATGATTTTTTGAAGTCTTGTGCTGTTCGTGGACAAAGGTAAGGCCGTGAAGTTGTAGGCGTTGAGGTGGGTGTGAGTCTCAGCTAGGGGTGTTGTGGCGTGAGCAGATGGAGCAGTGTTATGCGTGAAGGGGAAAACTCAGCGTGAGTCAAAGGGGCAGATGTCATGGCGTTTGATGAAGCTATGGCTGTGGGACGTGTGGTAAGTGCGCTTAAGGGGCCGGTCAGTGGCGTGAAGTGGGGTTGAGGTCGTGGCTGTTGAAGGCTTGTTGAAGGGAGGCTAGTTCTGGGGTGTTTTATGTGTGAGTGTAGCTAAGGTTTTTGGCTTCTGTTGTGGGCTTGGCAGTTGGCTGCTATTGCATGAAGGGTGGCAAATGGCGTGTAGTGTGAAGTTGGGGTTGAGGGTTAGGTGAGGCAGTTTGGTACGAATAGATGGAGGAGAGCCACATTGGGCGTGAAGGTCTAGGTTTTTTTTTTATTTTATTTTTCTCTGAGTTCAGATGAATGAAGTCCCCCCTCCTTCTGGGCGTGAGTGTTAGGGTTTATATGGTGGTTTTATGAAGTGAGAGAGAGATGTATGGGCGGTTGTGGGTTATGGCATGAGTTTTCATGGGTGCTTGTATGGAGGATGCAGGGCTTTGTTTTGTTTGTTTGTTTAGTTAGATGTATGAGTGGTATGGTTCGTGTAGATGTTTCACGTGGGGTGCATAGGTGGTTTGTGGATTTTTGTGTTTGTTAAGTGCAGTGCATGGATTCTTTATTTGGTGAATGTGGTTCACGTGGGGTGATGGGCATGCATGGGTATTGTTTGGATTTTTGTTGCTTGGTGGTTGGTTTTTGGTCGTTTAGTTTCGTTGGTTAGTGTTTGGGAGGGAATTGTTTTGGAGAGAGTGATTTTTGGTTATTTGGGTAGGAATTGTGAGATATGGGTTTGGGTCGAGGATAATTTTAAAACTGAGACCGAACGAGCGAACCCGAAGCTTGAACGAGCGAACCAAATCCAACAAAAATGTCAATTCTTGACCCTTCCCTTCCGACGACCGCTTTCCGTGACTTCCGCAACTAAAAAGGTAGTGCCTCCATTCGAGGCTCATCATCGGGACTTACATGCAAAAATACAGTGCCTACACTAGTCTCTATAATCGGATAATCATGACCGTGTCATATTATCCCGATAGTTGCAACATAATAGAGAACCGGTTCTGTATCCCTGCGTGATCATCATCTCCATATGACTGAAGTGATACTTCCGTCTTGACATCACATCCAATACACTACGATTCTCAATAAACCCAGAAGAGGCGTACACAGAACCTGTTAAAGTCTCGAACGACCAAAACCAAAGCGTATTGATTGTCGCAAGTACGAGCGATGCAAGTCTCAGGTTAAGACCAAATACACCTACCCTGAAGCGGATTCCCATAGACACATAGTCATACTACCAATGGGATTTTGAGGGGTCTATCCAGAGCGAAGCTGTTTCCGTACCATCGGTAAACACAACCTCCTATCACACTTGCATAAGTATCCAATACTTAAATATATAAGAACTATGTTGTTACGCTTCCATAACCCGCACAAGTGCAATACTAGTCTATTATGCATTATCGATGTCCACTCTCTATAATACTACGACTAGGGATATTTAATGATTAAACCTTTGTGGATTGATATTATCTCATATCTTATAATTCGGAACTAATCATAAGGACTTTTATCATTTATATATACATATAATATAATTACAAAATGATAAAATGCAATTTCCATTGTCACATAGTTAATTTGTATAAAAACCACAATGTCTTTTATAAATAGTGATGCTATGGGTCATAATTTTCCAACACATTTCGCTTCGACATCTCAGAATGCCAGGGCTTGGCCAAAGGCTTCTGGAGGAGTGAAGAAGAAGAAGAAGAGAAATGGCAATGCCAAATCATCAAATTCTTTGGGAAGGCAAAGGACAAATCCCAAGATGTCTGCAGTGTGGCAAACGGGGTCACTGGAAGTGTGACTGTTGTGAGTACAAGGTGCACATGAAGGAAGTGAAGGCGGGAAAGGCTCCGGCTTCATTTATGTTTGTTATTGAAATAAACATGTCTACTTCTAGTTTTAAAAATTGGATTTTTGATTCTGGTTGTGGTACTCATATATGTACTGATGTGAAGGATCTGCAGATTAGCAGGAGACTGGCTTCAGGAGAGATCGACCTCAGATTTGGAAATGGGACTAGAGTCGCTGTTTTGGCTGTTGGGACCTACATTTTGGAACTGCCCACGGGGCATGTACTTAATTTATCAAACTGCTATTATGTACCTAGTTTGACTAGAAACATTATATATGTATCTTGTTTAACCCAATGTGGGTATAATTTTGTATTCAGAAACACAAGGTTTTTTGTTTATAAAAATAATTTTGAGATATGCAGTGCTGATGTTAATAATGGTCTTTATATTTTGAATATAAATCAATCTCAAACATATAACATGACAAACAAAAGGCTTAAATTAAGTAACAAAGATGAAACTTATATGCGGCATTGTCGTCTGTGACATATTAACAAGACTCGTATATCCACACTTTCGAAGAATGGATACTTGGACGAATTTGATCCAAATTCATATGACGTCTGTGAATCTTGTTTATTAGGCAAAATGCCTAAAACACCTTTTAGCGGTAAAGGTACACGTGCCACCGAACTGTTAGCCTTCGTTCATAGTGACATATGTGGGCCCATGTCTAGCCAGACTAGATATGGATATGAATACTTCAAAACCTTTACAAATGATGCATCACGTTATGGTTATGTGTATCTTATGAGACACAAGTCAGAAACTTTTGAGAAATTCAAAGAGTTTCGACACGAAGTAGAAAAACAGACCGGTAAAAGTATTAAAACATTACGGTCGAATCGTGGTGGAGAATACTTGAGCAATGAGTTTCTTGATTACCTGAAAGAGTATGGTATTCTTTCACAGTGGACTCCTCCCACAACACCTCAATTAAACGGTGTGTCTGAACAGAGAAATCGAACTTTGTTAGACATGGTAAGGTCTATGATGAGTCGCACAGAGCTACCAATTTCCTTCTGGGGATATGCATTGAACAGTGCAATACTTATTTTGAATAAGGTTCCGTCAAAGTCTGTACAACAGACTCCATATGAAATATGGACAGGAAAGAAACTGGGTTTCTCATTCCTGAATATTTGGGGATGCTGGGCATACGTTAAATGTTTGGATGGTACCAAACTTGAACCCAAATCGGATAAGTGCCTATTTGTAGGTTATCCTAGGGAAACCAAATGATATTACTTCTACCACCCACAAGAGAACAAGGTATTTGTTGCTCTACATGCAGTTTTCCTTGAAAGGAAGTCCTAAATGCAGTTGTAAGTGGGAGGAAAGTAGAACTCGATGAAAATCAGAGTGATACTGTTCCTGGCATCGACTCCTAAACGGAACATGAACAGTTTATCAGGGATGAGACTGTACCACAATCTTCTAATACACAAGAACCGCGTAGGTCGGAGAGAGTCAGAAAATACCCTGAGAGGTATGGGTTTCTAATCTCACCTCACGTAGATATTAATCCTATTGAGGATAATGAGCCGGCTACGTATGATGAAGCGATATAAGAAATCGACTCCACTTTATGGCAAGAAGCCACGAAGTCCGAAATGGATTCCATGTACACCAACCAAGTTTGGACACTAGTTGATGTACCAGAAGGTGTAAAGCCTATTGGTTGCAAATGGGTCTTCAAGAATAAGACTGACATGGATGACAACATACAAACGTACAAAGCTAGGCTTGTAGCGAAATGGTATCGTCAACGACATGGTGTCGATTACGACGAAACTTTTTCACATGTTGCCATGATTAAATCCATTCGGATAATGCTTGCTATTGCTGCATATTTCGATTATGAAATATGGCAGATGGACGTCAAAACCATTTTCCTTAACGGAAACCTTTTGGAGGATGTTTATATGCAACAGCCTGACGGTTTTGTCGTACCAAAACATGCAAACAAAGTTTACAAGTTAAATCGATCCATTTATGGATTGAAGCAAGCATCGCGTTCTTGGAACCAACGTTTTGATGAGATCATAAAAGAATATGATTTCGTTCAAAACAAGGATGATCCTTATGTATATAAGAAGGTTAGTGGGAGCGCACTAACATTCATTGTCCTTTACGTTTATGATGTATTCCTTATTGGCAATGAAATTCCCATGCTACAATCGGTGAAAGCTTGGCTTTCATTAAAATTCTCCATGAAAGATCTGGGAGAAGCAGCCTTTATTTTGGGAATAAATATCTACCAGGATAGATCTAGAAAGCTGCTTGGACTCTCCCAGAGCACATACATTGACAAAATGTTGAAGAGATTCAACATGGATCGGTCTAAAAGGGGATTGTTTCCAGTGTCACATGACGTCTCTCTATCTAAGGACATGTGTCCTAAAACTCAAGATGAGAGAGACAACATGAGTCGGATCCCGTTCGCTTCTGCAGTCGGATCGATCATGTATGTCATGATATGTACGCGACCTGATGTCTCATATGCTTTGAGCATGTGTAGTCGCTATCAGGCCGATCCAGGTGATGGTCACTGAGTTGCGGTTAAGAACATCCTTAAGTATCTTAGACGAACTAAGGATGCTTTCTTAATCTATGGAGATGGAGAACTTGAGGTAACTGGGTTTACCGATGCAAGTTTCCAAACCGATAAAGACGACTGTAAGTCACAGTTCGGGTACATATTTTGTTTGAACAACGGAGCAGTGAGCTGGAAATCTTCCAGGATATAGACCGTTGCCGATTCAACAATAGAAGCGGAATATATCGCTGCACCTGAGGCAACAAAAGAGGCAGTTTGGATCTGTAAATTCCTAATTGGATTAGGAGTAATTCCGTTAGCAGTTGAGCCCGTTCCTTTGTATTGTGACAATAACGGGGCTATAGCGCAGGCTAAAGAACCGTGATCTCATCAACGATCCAAGCATGTACTTTGATGTTTCCATCTGATTCGTGAGATCATACATCGTGGCGATGTGAGGATCGAGAAGGTCGCATCAGATGACAACATTACATATCCGCTGACGAAGGTTATTTCTCAGTAAAAGTTTGAGCGACATGTACATAGTTCATGTGTTAGATACTTGAGTGATTGACTATAGGCCAAGTTGGAGATTGTTGGACAATTATGACCCATATCATCACTATTTATAAAAGACATTGTGGTTTTTGTACAAATTAACTATGTGACAAAGGAAATTGCTATTTTATCATTTTGTAATTAGATTACTTGATTATATAAATGATAAAAGTCCTTATGATTAGTTCCAGATTAATAAGATATGAGACAATATCAATCCACGAAAGGTTTAATCATTAAATATCCCTAGTCATAGTATTATCGAGACTGGACATCGATAATGAGGAATAGGCTAGTATTATATTTGTGCGCGTTATGGAAGCGTAACAATATAGTTCTCATATATTTGGGTATTGGATACTCTTGCAAGTGTAATAGGAGGTTCTGTTTACCGATGGTATGGGAATAGCTTCGCTCTGGATAGACCCCTCGGAATCCCATTGGTAGTATGACTATGTGTCTATGGGAATCCGAATCAGGGTAGGTGTATTTGGTCTTAACCTGAGACTTGCATCGATAATACTTACGAAAATCAATACGCTTTGGTTTTGGTCGTCCGACACTTTAACAGGTTATGTGTACGCCTCTTCTGGGTTTATTGAGAATCGTAGTGTATTAGGTGTGATGTAAAGAAGAAAGTGTCACTTCAGTCATATGGAGATGATGATCACGTAGGGATACAGAACTGGTACTCTAATATGTTGCAACTATCGAGATAATATGACAAGGTCATGATTATCCGATTAAAGAGACTAGTTGCTAGTGATCCGATAATTCTTCGTACGGGGCGGACACAATTCCAGCCCCAGGCCTAGTATGTGACATCTGATGCTGGATCGTAATAAGCAATACTTAGTATACTACGCCTGGTATTGATTATGTATTCCTTAAAAGAATATTTCTGGAGAATTGGGTAGGCACGGTGCTTTGCTAGAAGCCAACCATGTCTTGTAAATCGGTAAGAACGTGGTACCGGGTATGCACGTGTTCGGATAGTCTAACGACCAAATTTACTGCCAATATATCCATGGATCTCATGGGTCGCTTCCCTAAGATTCACCGATGACGTTTGACTCGAACAGAATTAATCTGGGATTAATTATGAGAGAGAGAAAATTAATCTGGGATTAATTACGGCAAGAATTTATCTGGGATAAAATTCGATTTGAAGAGAGAGAACAATTAATTTAGAATTAATCAATTAAATAATATATTTGATATATTAATTGAAATTAGATTTCAACGCGGAATTAAAATTGGATTTTAATTCGGGCGAACGAATTAATTTAGAATTAAATCATAAGCGACTTTTATAATAATTTTGCTAGGCATAATTATTTAATTAAATTATATTTAATTATGTCGCAACGGAAAATTCGTTAATTCAGAATTAAACGAACCCGAGCCTGAAATGTGTTAAGCGGGCCTACTCAAATTTTGAATTTAAAGTAGGGCCCACCAACTTACATCATTAGTCAACTTTATCTCCACACTTTGTCATTTTGGAATGACATATACCAAACTTGATTTTGGTAAAAGGTAATTGACTTTTGGAAAATCAAATACACAAAAAAATTGAAAACTCTCTCATTCTCCACTACACCAATTACCGAATGCTTCTCCATTCCTCTTAGAAATTTTGCTTCAAAATTTCTTCTTGCTAGCACATACAAGGAGTCAACCAAGGTGTTAAGGAAACAAATCCTAGAGTTTGGAACACAAGGGAAAGGCTTGGAGCTCTTCTCAAACTCAAAAGTTTTGAACTTCCAACATCCAACGAAACCAATCAATGTAAGTTTTTCCGCAACTTCTTTGAGTATTCACACGAAATCATGACTTAGAAGATCCTTGGCATGTTCTAGGAACCCAACACCGAAAATCATAAAATCAAATTATGAAAATATTTCTTTTCTCAAACATATCATAGAGCATAATCTTTCATGAAATAACTGTAATGAAAATCAACTAACGCCCTAAAGCTTAAAAGTAAGTCTGTTATCAAAACAATAAAATGAAAATCAATTTAAAGAAAGAGTGTCCACTCACTGTGCTTAAACTGGACGGCATTCGTTTGCTGAAGGAAATATCTGGTTCCTACGACAACCTAAAATTGACAACCTTGGTTAGAACTAGGTCGAGGGAACATATTCCGTGGTAATACTAATTTTATCCATTTAAATTCTTATATCATGATATACTGTGCGATTACGGACTAATACGAAACTCTTAGGGTGACCTCTAACACGCTGGGGTGGAACTGGAATGATTTAAAATCAATTTTGGCTGAATTTTGTATCCGCGTCGCGACGCAAGGATCCTTCACGTCGCGATGAACGCCTCATAGAAACTTCCCGGAAATTCCTTCAGGCGTCGCGACGCTAGAGTCCTCCTGCGTCGCAACGCAGACCTGTTTCCCAGGTTCTACATTTCCTTTTTCTTCATGCGATTCTTGCCCAATTTCTTTCCCAAGGTTTCCATAACATTTCCAACACACAATCCATCAATTTATTTCAAATTCACACATCTTAAACCACCATTTTTTCATCATCAATCACTCATTTATCCACTAAATCATCATCACAAACTAATTCTTTAAACTTTCAAAACTTAAACAACTTACCACATAACAATTTACTATCAAATAAATTTACTATTCACGTTTTTCTACAGACGCGTGAACTTTAAATACAATTTCACAATTTAAATCTTAACCAAATCATGCAAAACTTGTGGCTAAAATTAAGTTCAGGGTGTTAGCTTTCTAACGAGGTTTTAAACACCCAATATCGAGCTCAAATGAGTGAGAACTAATCAAAACAAAACGGCGATCTGATACCACTGTTGGGAAGCGGCCGCGAGTGCGCAGCGGAAAAATAAATAATTAAAATTATGATGCCGCTTTCCCTTTGCCCAAGACCCATTTGTTTTGATTATTCTACATGCCTAGGCATGTTACTATATATTCTAAGCATAAAACTAATAAAACATGCAAAGAACATAAACATAAACATGCTAACTATCATAAGAACTCTAATTAAAATAAAGAAAGAAAAAAGACTTACTTGAACCGTAGACTCCTTCAGTCCTCCCTCCAATCTACAAGCTTTTCTCGAACTCAGCAAGCTCTTCCACGTTCCAAAGAGCCACCCAAGTGTGTGGCCTCCAAAGATGCACACACCAAAGCTAAAACTCAACGGCAAGACTACGCGCCTTGAGTGCACGGGTATTTTGCCCTTGGTGCTAGCCTAGGAAAATACCTCAAAATCTTTAACTCGAGGTTCCTCAAGTCAATTAGACTTAAGGATCCTCAAAATCAGTGGCTTACTCTTAAAACTTTAGAGTTGCTCACTTATATAAACCCAAGATTTGAAAGGTTTGGTGCAAAAATTTGTGAAGAATTCTTTAGGTTTATATAGTGCTCCAAAGACAACAAAATTAATTAAGAATCCGATGTGGGATAAAAACCAATTTAATCTTAGCCATTGGATCTTAATTTAGTGATTTAATGAGATTATAAAACCCTAATAAGAGTTTGGGCCGAATTGGAATTCAAAACAAATAACAAAATTAAATAAACATTTTTTTACTATTCACGCGGTACTATTCACATGTTACTATTCACGTGAATAGTAATTTTTTTAAAAATCTATTTATTACAATTCCCAAAGTGCCCTTATCGTCATTCACCAATCCCTAAGCCACTATGGAACCTCATAAATGATATGTTCAATAATTAAACACATTGAACCATTTATGAATAATTCTTACAGCAATCATATATGCTGTTAAATATGTACTGTGCATTGTTAACCATTTATTTCGACTTTGTTGTGTGTGACCTTTTGGGTTCCCCTCAATTTGGACATGAAATGAATCGTGATAATTTAATCGAACATAAATTATCCTCCGATCAGATGGTCGTTCGATTTCAATGACTAAGGTTGACATCTAGCAACATGCCACGGCCCCCAAATGAGAAGGAAAGATATATATATTCTGTATGCGATTTACATATGATACGATCCATCGCCTCATTGTATCCCCACCTATTGACCTAGGTTACGGAAAGTGTCTACCCATATGGTCAAAGGTATGATGTTGATAGTGTCATGAATCGTGCTAACCCAATAATCTAACATGATTTTTCCGCTGTGGCCACAGTCTCAAGCACTGATCACACATATCAACCTGCGAACTGGAATACTACTCTTATAAGAAAATATTATCCGAGAGAGTGGCGATTCTCTGTTGTATCCTTACAAACTTCATGTGTTTCAACAAATGACCCAATCATACCCTTATGACCGGATCTTTTGAACCGGGGAAAGAGAATGTCAAAGTTATTTGATCCACACATAAGATTGTAAAGACCTCAAGTCTAAGGACTAGTCATATAATCGATACATGAAAGTTCTCACAGACACATGGGATAAACACTCCATATGAAAACTTTCGGCGGTCAGTTCGATGGACAAGAGCAACTCATGCATCCATGTGATACATCAAGCGGACGGATCTCCGCTAGTAGCCTATGAGATCGGCTACCCCACTTAAGGGCGGATCATATCATCATGCTAGTCTCTCCGCTTTGTGAACGCCCAGATTATTCACAAAACTATGACTAGGAATATTTAAGAGTAACGATTCTCATAAGGCGTGGAAGCCATCGTCTTATTACTCCAAGGGCTTTATTACAGTGTTGATGATTCATATAAGTTATGTAAGACACGTATAATAAAGATTGTAATTTTATTAATTAATGAAAATAATACAAATGCATGTACATATAGCCCATCCACAAGTTGGGTATAAGGCATATCTCTAACACCTTCTTTTTTTTTTCTTTATTCCCTAAGCCCTCCCAAGTGATGCTCATCTTCTTCTTCTTGCTTTTCCTTCTTCTTTCTTTCTTTTTCTTCTTCACTTTTTCCTTCTTCTTCCTATCGGCACTGCCCTTCTTTCTTATTTCCTTTTTTCAATTATGGAAAATGGTGAATAGTAGCCACTTATATAGTGGACCCAAATGATTTTAAGAAAGTTGTAGAAAAATGTAGAAAAATGAAGAAAATTTGAGACTTTTCCATTTTGACCCTAAAATTACTATTCACCCGAACGTTTGACTCATGTTTTTGATCAGCTTCTGGTCCAGAATTTGGGAAAATGTTCAACATGGAAGTTATAGGTCTCGATCTCAGCTTTCCGATAATATAAAATTCATAAAAATAAGAGTTCATATGAAATATTACGCCCAAAATACCATGGGCCGTCCAAAGGATACACTGTACAGTCTCTTCTCGAGATTTCGAAAGATTAACCGATCCTTCCCAAAAACATTCCATGAGTATATTTGAGTCTCAAAATAATTTATTCTATGTGCCTTTGTCCCTTTCGCAACAATACAGTGGTATATAGTAGTATAAACTACCGGTCGTTACAAATTCTCCCATCCTCAAATAGGATTCGTCCTCGAATCCTTTTTAAATTTGTGATCCTGCCGTAGACCAACTGCTAGGACCCTTTACCCTTATGTGAATTAACTTATGTTTGCCTTAATCTCTTTATTATCTTGGCTTCTGCTCATACCTTATGTCTCTTCACTCATGCTGGTTACTTTATACTATAGTCATGCTAAAGTCCTTATGATGCACCAAAGAAGTCTCATTCCTAGATTTTTCATTATATTCTGCTTACTCTTGCTCATTACAACTTGAGTTATATGTTCTAGACGATACTAGAATTGTGGTTTACATCCATTCTTTCTTTCCATCTGCAAGGAGGGAGATCCCAATAGATTTCTGACTAAGAACTCGTTGCTTTGTCAACTTATTCCATACAACTACTGGGCTAGGCTCGACCAACTTTACTTACGAATCTTTTATCTCTATAGATATCTGCACTTTCTTATAACTGGGCTATTTTACTATAGTTTGAACCTGGAAGGTACACGTGTACATGCGTCTATACTAAGCTGCTTACCAGTTTCTCTCTACAATTCCTTTTGCCTTTGTTTATATGTATACTTAGGTTCATGGGACACAAGGTCAGATTCTTTATATGCCTTTTTATTCTTTATAGTTGTTCATCCAACGGCTTTAATTAAATAGATTGGGTTCTAATAACTTCGCTGGGAGATGAACTGTATACTTACTTTTGCTTAATCAGCGCTTCTTGCTATAAATGGGGACCCTAGCGATTCGGTTTTGACTATAGTCCATGTTCCTTCCACATCTTATGTTCATTAGTGCTACAAATCTAGTTACAGAGTTCAATAATTGATTTGTCTTCCATGTTCTAGTACTATTTAAAGGTCATCTATCGAATACATGCGAACATCAAATGCCTTAAAGATTCATTCCACATGCTAATAGCAACTATGCCGTAACTTATCTCCTCGGTTCCGTACTACTCTACATATCTACCAAACCACCCATACCCGTGGCTTAGGCCGTCCCAAACCCGTAGTGGTTTGGTCAACTAAGTCTGGGGCTTGGTACTTAATGTGCTTTACAGGAACTAACACGTAAGGGATATTTGGTTGTATTTCGATACAACGAAACCTTACAGTTACACATTTTTTCTTTTTCTTACTAGGTATTCTTTTACTACTATCACTGAACCTCCACAACTTTGCTTCTAATCTTTTTCCTTAGCACTCATCTTGTCTTCTACTTCATCTTATGCTACGCTAAGAACTTCCGTGGTCCATGTCTCCGTTTTCTTTTCTGAGAAATATCTTCTTTCTCTACATACTCACCATTCATCAAACCTTGGTTTCTTAAAATCTCAGCTGTTACTTAACTACTACTTTATTTCTTCACTATTCCATCTTATCAACTTCTTTCTTAACTCTTTTATTTGGAACCATCTCTTACTTAATTTCATTCTTAATCGGCAGCTGAAAGTCTTATGATTCTAATCTTCTTTTACTATACTTTTACTTATTCCTGAAAATATCCTTAAGTAACTTTGAAAATTTGCTTCTACGATGGTCGTCCATCAAAGGTTGGAAGGGTGGGACCTTGTTCTGGAACCGTTCTAGTTATGGTTATCTAGTTTCACATTCAGCTGAATTATAAGCCTAAAACTCTCGGGCATATATGTCTGGTAACATTTCATACACTAGGGTACTACTGCTAAAACCGTCTAGTTGTCTCTTATTCTTTACTTTTGATTACCTTCGACTATTGCACCTGCTGCCCCTTCTGCAAAGTCCTTCTAAGGTCGTGATTTCTAAGAACTTCCTCGTACTATCTTTGTACTTTTTTCTTATCCTATTTCTGTGGTTTATCCTTCTAAAGTTGTTACCTCCTTTCTCTGGGTACCACTATTCTCTTTTTACTATCTTTTCTAAAGAAACTCACCCCGTAACTTAGGTTTCTTTCTTATCTCAGTCCCTTGCACTTCTTTCATCTTTACTCTCCAGAGATCTCTATCAGCTTTACTTACTTAGGACGTCTTCTACTAAACCCTTTGGTTCAGGTGTCACTCTTACCTAGTCCTTCTACCCAACACCATGCAATTCTTCATAAGCTGTTGCTATATTCTTAAGATTTATTCTCCCTGGTCTCTTTCTACCTTTAAGTTTTTACTTCTTCTTAGGGGCCTACTATATCCCCTATTATTATTCTTCCTTATATTTCCCCTATATTGTTCGCCTCTTCATGACTTTAGACTATCTTATCTCGTATTTCTTATCTACGCTCTGTTTAACATATCAACTTGACTATCTAGCCCTCTCATGAATGGTATGATATGCTCATTGCTCTTCTATACTGATTCTTCTATTTACTAAATCCTAGGTTGAAGGATGAGCATAAATGTATTCTATAGGGATCATGTGGTCTGCATTCTATTTGTCACTTAGACTCTGTGATGATCTGGTTAGTGTTTGCACGCTTCCTAGAATCGGTATTTCTAGAAGGGAGGGTTGTCCTTGGTTTTGCGGGGACCTAATCAACTACTCTACGTCCTGAGGTCCCTTATTCACTATCGATTGCTCTAGGGCCTTCACTCATCTTGCTGTCTCCAAATTTCATTTCTTATGTCACTATACATACTGAATCCTCATGACATTTCTGTTTCCTTCTTGCTGTCTCCATATCCTATTCCTTGGCTCTATGTCATGGTACTGAGGCTAGTGGTGGTTCGTTCTTCTGGCTATTTCCTAAATCTATGCTATTTGCTCTTGCCATTGACCACAACTATGACACGTTGTGTTATGGTCTATACTATTACCTTCTTTACTTCTAAATATCTCCAACCTCACGGGTCTGTTCTTTTATACTTCCAAGGTTTTCTATTGGCTGGTGGGCTAATCCTTAGGTTCTTAAGTTCTACCGTATTGGTCCATCATGTGGACTTTTACTAGTGCTGCAAACCTTATGCTGACTTGTCTTGTTCTCTAGGCTACACGGGGTTCTCTTCCTAATAACCTCGAAACTTCCTTAATATCTTTCTGGGTGATCTATCTTCTGAATGCTTCCATTTCTAATGATGGTCTGTCATCGACTTCTTATAGTCGCCTACATCTAAACTGGTAGGGGCTAGGACTAATATCTTACGTTTCGATGGGTTCAATTATTTTTTATTCTGATGTTATGTGTCCTAGTAGGGTCTATTCCTCATGTAAGGTAGGTATGAGGTAGGCTCCATCAGGGCAACTTCCTTATCTGGTACTACTGGGAGGTTCGAAGAGTAGATAATTTGAGATCTTATCTCTATCAGATGCTGGGGGTAAGATAACTAACCGTTTCTTTTTCTTACTAGGGGATCTGGATTGAGGTTTGGGTATTTGGAGCTCTCTAAATTCTTTTTGGCATATAGGTCCATTGGGGTTCTCAAGACTAATATTGGTTTCTCACTTCTGTTATCTTTCTGGCTATTCTTCATTACTCGGGGAACTCACTTCCTTTAGGAAGATCTCAAAGGTCATTGAATTCATTTGAGAGGATTTCCTAAAGAGGAAAAGAATCTTACTTCTATTGGGAAACTCTAATACTTGCTGGGGGCTTTCTCTATTCTTTTGGCTATTATAGGATCATGTACTTTCTTACTGATCTGGTCATGTATCTCTATCTTTTCTTACTTCTGACTACTTAATCATTCTTACTCTTTCCTTACTTCTTTTCTAACTTTCTCTTTCTCTTTTACTTTCTTAGATAACTTTCTTTTGAAACTTACTATCTGGTTCCCTAACTTGTGCTAAACTTCGGGGAGTAATCTAGGATGATTACAGAATAATTCCTAGCTGGAGTAAGGAAAAAGGATTAAGAGGGCTTGGAAATACTTACTAACCTGTTTGAGGATCTTGAGGACATACTCGAGGATCGGATACTAGAGAGGTAGTGCCTTGCATACGAGTATCCCGGACATACTGCGTATACAAGACCCCAACACCCTTCCTTTTGCAGTCACTGACTCCCTAGACCATGCTCTGATACCATCTTTGTAACATCCCCGATTTGGGAGATGTTACCGGCAGGGGATAGAAGTACTAACCCCATGAGCCTCTGACTAACTACCTATGACTGATATTAATATACTTATCTTGATTTGACTATACTTTTTATGGGACCGTAGCCCAACTCGAAAACACTGAAAAAAAACTTAATATTTATTATTGTACTTGATAATAATTGATTTTTTACAATGACTACACACATTAGAACTGATACAAGACTCATAGTTGACTATGACTCGTACTTGACTATGACATGACTTTTACTCAAACTCTGACTCGTACTGGTGGACTCCATACCCAGTGACTACATCAATATCCATCCTCCCGAGCTCGTCCTCCGAGAATCCTGCAAAACATAAAGACTGGAGTGGGGGTTAGATCATTTTTCGATCTAAGTGAGTGGATGTAAATCTGAGAACTGATGTAAAACGTTTGGTTTAAAAACTATAGTGTCAAAAGAATTTTTATTTGAAAATTGTTTTCTGAAAACCCAGTCTGAAAATCTCTTTATAAAACTTGTTTTTTTGAAAATAGCTTTGAATCTCTGGTTTATGGAAACTTTTTCTAAAATATAGTTTCTGAAAACTGTTTTCTAAAAATCTGAAATCTGTAGCCAGCAGTGCAAATCCATGACTTTGGGGCGTTACGTATCGTCGTCCCCCAAAGCATGCCATTATTGTCTCTAATACTAGTGGTGCTTTATTCCCAGGAAAACGACTCAACTGGGCGTGTCCGGGAATAACTCAACCGAGTCTCTGAAACTGGTGGTCTTGGGGCGTTACGTATCGCCATCCCTCAAGCCACAAACTAGAATTGGGGGTGCGAATCTATGCTACCACCCAAGCTTTGAACTAGAGTCCAGGTACACGAACCTATGCCGTCATCCTGGCTCTGAAACTAGGATCTAGGGACGCTACGTATCGCCGTCCCCCTAGTACTCTACATGTGCACATGTCTCTGTCTGTCAATTCCAAGCTGTCTCAAGTTACATACAAGAGTGAGTTTTTTCCTCATGCCCCGAAAATCATAAAATCAAATTCTGAAAACATTTCTTTTCTCAAACATATTATAGAGCATAATCTTTCATGAAATAACTCTAATGAAAATCAACTAACGCCCTAAAGCGTAAAAGTAAGTCTGTTATCAAAACAATAAAATGAAAATCAATTTAAAGAAAGAATGTCCACTCACTGTGCTTAAACTGGCCGGCATTCGTTTGCTGAAGGAAATATCTGGTTCCTGTGACAACCTAAAATTGACAACCTTGGTTAGAACTAGTTCGAGGGAACAAATTCCGCGGTAATACTAATTTTATCTATTTAAATTCTTATATCATGATGTATTGTGCAATTACGGATTAATACGAAACTCTTAGGGTGACCTCTAACATGTTGGGGTGGAACTGGAATGATTTAAAATCAATTTTGGCCGAATTTTGTATCCGCGTCGCCTCATAGAAGCTGCCCAAAAATTCCTTCACGCGTCGCGACGCAAGAGTCCTCCTGCGTCGCAACGCAAACCTGTTTCCCAGGTTCTGTATTTCCTTTTTCTTCATGCGATTCTTGCCCAATTTCTTTCCCAAGGTTTCCATAACATTTCCAACACACAATTCATCAATTTATATCAAATTCACACATCTTAAACCACCATTTTATCATCATCAATCACTCATTTATCCACTAAATCATCATCACAAACTAATTCCTTAAACTTTCAAAACTTAAACAACTTACCACATAACTCATTTCTTAACTAATTAAACACTAATATGCAACACATAACATGCTATTATAACTATCATATCAACAATTTGCCAAAATCTCATAACTTGAAATTTGGGTTTAGTTTCATTACCTTCTTCTTTTTTGATTTTTCTTTATTCCCTAAACCCTCCCAAGTGATGCTCATCTTCTTCTTCTTGCTTTTCCTTCTTCTTTCTTTCTTTCTTTTTCTTCTTCTCTTTTTCCTTCTTCTTCCTCTCGGCACTGCCCTTCTTTCTTGTTTCCTTTTTCATTTTTCAATTATGGAAAATGGTGAATAGTAGCCACTTTATATAGTGGACCCAAATGATATTAAGAAAGTTGTAGAAGAATGAAGAAAAATTGAGACTTTTCCATTTTGACCCCGAAATTACTATTCACACGAAAGTTTGACTTACTTATTTGATCAGCTTCTAGTTCTAATTTGGGAAAATATTCAACGCGGAAGTTGTAGGTATCGGTCTCAGCTTTCCGACGATATAAAATTCATAAAACTCGAAGTTCATACGAAAAAGTTACGCCCAAAATACAATGGGCTGTCCAAAGGGTACACTGTACAGTCTCTTCCCGGGATTTCGAAAGATTAACCGATCGTTCCCAAAGTCATTCCATGAGTATATTTGAGTCTCAACATAATTTATTCTATGTGTCTCCGTCCCTTTCGTAATAATACAGTGGTATACAGTAGTATAAACTACCGGTCGTTACATGTCATGTCACGAACTCCTCAGGCCGGGTTGATGTAGTGTGCCCAAAAACTACCATCAACAGAAATAATAGTAAAAACTTTTAAAAAATAATAAATCTTTTAGAAAAATAATAAAATTTTATAAAAATAATAAAAATATTAAAGTGTCAGGTCGAATTTTTTATACAAACCTGTGATTCAACTCGTAAATTTTGGATCGGGTCGGATTAACCCGAAAAATCATTAATTTTTTTTTGAAACCCGTGCGGATTGGGTCAGATCGCAGATTAACCCGAAAATTTGCACACCCCTAATTTTAGTGAATACTAGTTAATTAATAAATAATAAATTTTTAGCTAATGAAGATATTCCTTATTTTAAAAAATATTATGTATATAAAGTTTCCTTTTAAATAGATTTACCCGTTTTCTTAAAGGCACTATCATCCGATTCAAACCTAACTTGTATGTATTTGTTAAGATTTGAACTCATAATTTCTTGTTTTCACTAAAAAGAAAATTAAATCAATTAAATTATTCTTTACGGATTAGAGATTAGATGTAGGGTTGGTAATGGACCATAACGAGATTTGACAATCTTACGGGACAAAATTTTTTATCCCAATCTCATCCCATTTTACATTATTCCTCACAATCACGTCCCGCTATATATATCGTACCATCCCGTTGTCCCAAATCGTCCCATAATTCAAATCATTTAAGCAATTAAAACTATTAGATATTAAAAGAAAAATAAATTACATCTTGAATCACTTCCATCTCTGCAGAAACTTCTTCTTCATCCACAAATGTGGAATTTCTTCATACAAACACAGATCTACTTCGACAAGAAATATGAATTAATCTTCATGCAATCAAAGTGTTGACTCAAAACAGCACAAGCACACAAGCATAGTTTAATTTAAAAACTTATGGCGTGGTGGCTGAGAAATCAGTGGATGGGACGGTTATTGCATGTTGGTGGCGGATGTGAGATTCGCTGAGAGGATTAAACTTTTGAGACGTATGAGGGGATTAAACTTGTGAGGCGCGGCTGTGGCTGAGAAAAGAAAAGAGTTGAGTCAAGTTATAGGGTTTGCTCCATTGCTTTTGACATTCGTGTGATAACTGATGAGTATATTACAAATATTTGGTTATTGTGTTCTTACAAAGGACTCCGAACAAACAGTAAAACACAACACGATTACTACAATAAACAGAGGAAACAACACAACAAGAGTAATTAAAGTAACACAGGCTCAGGACAACTGCAGAGAGCGAACTAGTCACGGCGGTGCAGCAATGAACCAGCGATAGGAACAGATCAGTAACGAAGGCAGTGCAGTATCGAACCAGCGACATGAACAGTTCAGTAACGAAGGCAGTGCAGTATTAAAGCAGCAACAAGAATAGTCAGCGGCACCAAACAGAGAGAATTCCGAGACTTGTTGACGCGGCAACAATCTCCTTAAAACAAATTCGTCCCCTACCGAATGGTGCAGTAGAACGTGAGACGTTTGTTTCCCAGGATGCAACGGAAATAAACGAGAATGAACACCACCAAAATCGTCTTCAACGAACCACGAAGTGTTCAAACTCTTTCAACAAAACAGTATATTTTTTATATCTCTTGTTAAAAACTAAAAACACTGCACCTTTAAAGAAAATGAACATGCCAATTAAATTGAGTTAGTGGGAGGCTTTTCATATGATATAACCACCCAGTTAATTAATCGAATTAATTTAACTGTTATGGAACTTCAAAAGAACATGGAAAAAATAAAGAAGCTTGCAAAAAGTGGCTGGGCCGGGCCCGCACAATTTGGTCTGGCATTCGTGTACGCAGGACGCGCGGGTGCACATGAGTCAAACCTGTTGATGATTTTGATTTGCACCCCCGCACATGAGTCAAGCCTATTGAGGATTTTGATTTGCACCCCCCTGTGCGCGCACGTAGAGAGAGCCTCTATTCTTATAACACTTACCCATCTACATACGGGCAATCATATATAAACACAGTTTTCCTTTATTAGCTTTCTCATGTGGGAAAAACTTATTTCTCTTTATTTTCCAACACCAATGGGTGAATTTTGAGCAACAATTTCTCATTCACCCAAGAACCATTTTAAGCATATGAATATACCATTCCGAACTACTCACGGAGGAGTATCCGAATCACTCAAAAACCACCACTAACACGAAGTGGACCATACTTAAAATTGTATCTCAAAATGCTTACTAGTGAGCATTTTCCAACAGAGTATTCACTATTAACGACTAATGAGTAATCACTATTGACTATTGAGTAATGAAATAAAAAAAATTACCAAGCTGCCATACAGTTGTAAACCATATCCATAAAATATAATTTTTTTAAAATAAATTATATTAATTTAAAAATGCAGGAAATGCAAGACGGGACATGTAATTTACTCATACCGATCTCGTCCCGTATAGTTGAATGAGACAGAAATTTTATCTCATCCCGTTTTTAAAACGGGACAAAAAAATTCTCATGAATTCCATTTAGAACGGAACGGGATAAGAAAAATTATCATCCTTAATCACCTATCTTATTCGTTTATTTGTTATGTCTTATTTCAATGTGGGCGTATCTAGCTAAATTGATAAAATCTCTTGAGGTGGTATAGGAAATTTTGGGTCCAAAACTTCACGACTGGGGATTGAATTAGAATGCATCATACTATTAAAAAAATTATGTCTGATTTGAATGGTAGTCAATTTCCTAAGTTGACAAGGATTCTCCTTATTGCAGGCGTGTTTAAGAATTAATATAAACTACATTGTCTTTTGCGCATTGCTGTGATTTTTATTTTTTAAAAAGAAAATAAAAGATGATTCACTACAAGAATTAGACCATTTAGCGTCGAATTGTTTCGACGCCATAAGTGACAATTTCGACGCAAATTATATTTAGCGTCGAAAAAATTAGACGCAAACAATGGACGATAAAATGTCGACGAAAACCACTTTTAGCGTCGAAATAAGTAAATGCGACGCTAAAAAAGAGAATTCTGCGTCCAATTGATTTCGACGCTAAAGTAAAATTTTCGACGCTATATTGTATATTTGGCGACGAAATATATCGACGCAAAAATTCAAACTTTTAGCGTCGAAACATTTCGACGGTAAAGTATATTAAAAAAGTATTATATGTAAGCTTATAGCGACCATGTTTTTTACTATTAGCGTCGATATTTGTCGACGCTAAAAGTCACCTTTAGCGTCGAAACTAGTCGACGCTAACATATATTTAAAAAGAAATATATGTGGCCATTTTGTATACTATTAGCGTCGAAATATTCGACGCTAAAGTAAATAATTTATTTTTTTAAAAATTAGTAATTTACTTATTTTTTGGTCTAAAATATTTAATTTAGTTGAAAAAAAATGTAATTAATGACGAAATATTATATTGAAATTTGTTTTAGAAAAAAGAAATATTATATTAAATCTATTTGTTCAAAATGTTTATACAAAACTAAATATAAAATTAATTACTACTGTGATGGGGGGACGCTCGAGCCCGATGCACCATGACTCATTGAGGCCTCGAACATCTGACGGAAAGCCAGCAGTTGCTGTTCCAACTGCTCCATCTTCTTCTCGTGGTCCATCATCTTCTTCTCGTGGTCCACCGTGACCTGTTGTAACTTCTCCTTAGTCTGCTGCAGCTCGTCTTTGGTGGTGACTAACTCGTCTCGAAGAGAGACATTGTCCGAATTACCATTATTGCATGCAGATGACGTTGGCTTCTTACGAGTGCCAAGACCAACGTTGTAAGCTGTCTGATTCTTGAAAACCATTTGCGACAGCTGCTCATCTGGTATGGGGTCGGTCCCTGTCTCCTGAGTTTGATGTTGGAGTTCCGTCATTTCGTTCTGTTTCAAAAAATAAGTTAATATTAGAATTTGAGAAAAAAATTTAACATATATAATATTAATTATTTTATTTTAAAAACTGAAACTTACATAGCAGCGTTCGGCTTCTTCATTTATCCATTTCTTCTTGTCATTGTAATGTGTCACACGGAAAAAATCTGGAAATGATTGCACCTCACCTGTGTTACTCTGTTATAAACATAAAATAAATTCAATATTATTCCAGATAGTAAAAACAATTAACTGTTAAATTTTACGTTAGGATATATTTACCTCAGAATGTTCGGCACGATGTTGGATAAATGGCTTCGAACCTGCACGGTGGTTAAAACGCAAGTGACTTCGATTTTCCGCATTTGCGTGACATTTATCCTGTATTCACCAACACTGTAAGTACCGAAAACAAAGACAATTATAAATTTCTGTTTATTTCAAAATTTACCTCGTGTTTTTTGCTAGACCAAAGCTCACATAAGAATGTCCAATCTTGTTCCTCTATAAAATCAGGCTTGTGTTGTGGAGCATTTGAAGGTCCATGTTCGTCGAATATTGGTTTCAGGACTTTTGTTCTATAATCTTTATAACTTTTCCCCATGTGGTAGTCAATATATTGTTGGACATTCACTTGGGTCAGATCGAACTCGAACCATTCCTACATGAAAATTCGAGTAAAAATAAGTATCAAATAAAAATGTTAAATAACAAACAATATCGAAAACTTACAAGTAGCGAAGGGAATAGCTGGTTCATTTTTGTCTCCCACGGTATCTTTCTCCAAGATACGTAGTTTTGGGGAGCTTCATATCGAGCTGTAGCTCCTATGGCTGTATTAAACGCTGAATTATGTTGTCCGACTTGAGTGTGTCCATCCTCTGATATCTGTATTGAATACGGCCGTGAGCCTTAACGTACTTAGCCAACCCCAGGCCACGGGTGCGTCCTCGACCCTTCACTGTACTGGACTCACCTGTGCTAGCAGAGAAATCACCAGGGCCAGTTGCCCTTGTTGATGTAGATGGAGTCGCGGTAGCCCGTTTGCGATTGCCCGGTGCCATCTGCAAAACCCGTCGCATTAGCATCATCAAATTCCAAAGTTCTTATACATATACATACATATCCATACAAGTCAATACAACTTAACAAAAGCGCTTATCACATCGAATGCTCACTTTCGTAAGTTTCGAATTCCAAAACACATACAAACATTCCAAAACACATACCATCAAATTCCAAAGTTTCGAATTCCAAAACACATACTGTACTAAATGGACGACGAAGTTAAACGGAAAACCATCGGGGGCTGCCTGTTCTGCCCAGAATTCTGGGCCTGCCTGTTCTGCCCAGAATTCTGCCGTCCCCGTCCCTTTAATTCGTCGATCATCATCCTTCATTCAATATCATATTCGTCCCTCTAATTTCGACAAAATCATCATCAACCATCAACAATAATCATCAACAAAATCATCAACAATCATCAACAACATCATTGTCATCAACAACAATCAACAACAAGTATCATCATAAACCAAAATCATCATCAACAAGCATCATCAACAATAATCATCATCATTCATCATCAACAATAATCATCATCATTCATCATCATCAACATTCATCATCATCAAGCATCAAATAAAAATCAAAAAGTGAGACTCACCTTAAATTTGTTGCTTGCAATGAGTATAAGCCGAGAATTGCAGGAGAAATGTAGGTTGGGCGAATTTGGGTCGTTTGCGCAGAAGAGAAGAGGTCTCTGGTTTTAGGGATTTGGACGACATTTAGCGTCGAATTAACAGTCTTTTAGCGTCGAAAAATCGACGCTAATAATTAGGCGGTCAATTAAAATTTAGGGGTTTTTCCCGGGAAATTAAATTTTCATATTTAGCGTCGAATAACAACAGTCGACGCTAATATCACCTTTAGCGTCGAAATAAATTCATTTTAGCGTCCACAATTTCGACGCTAAAAAATTGGCGGTTTATTAAAAATTTTGGGTTTTTTCTTCGGGAAATTTAAGACATATAGCGTCGAATAATTGCGACGCCAAATGTAAACAATTTCGACGCTAAATGTGTATCATTAAAAATAATAATAATTTCGACGCCAAATGTAAACAATTTCGACGCTAAATGTGTATCATTAAAAATAATAATAATTTCGACGCCAAATGTAAACAATTTCGACGCTAAATGTGTATCATTAAAAAAATAATTGAAAACAAATATATCATAGTTATACTATTAATCATTACGTTAATATTTCAATCATATCTAAAGCGTAATTAAAATCAACAACCATACATTAATCCATATAAATTATTCATCCATTACAAAATACTGTAACTTCATAATTAATCACTATTATCGTCGGTATTTGAGGATTCGTGACTGGAATCGAAGTCATCTTCAGTGTCAAATTGTTCTTCACTTGCTACTTCAACGCTCACTTCAGAATGAGGAATTAGCTCAACGTCTGTACTAGCTCGAGTTAATGTGATATTTTCAGGAACGTTGACAGTTGGTCCAACAAATATCTGTTCAGGAACTTCAAAATTGCCTGAGACTTCTTGTGTTTCATCTGATATGTCAACTCTATCTTTCTCCTGCGTGTCCCAAATGGCCCTATGTTGTAACTTTTCTACCACCATCCATCCAGTTCCTAACTTAGGATCAGGTATATATATCACTGAACGTGCTTGGGTACAAAAAATGTATGGATCATTCTTGTACCAACAACGTTGAACATTAATTGACGTGAGATGATTACTAACTTGAATTCTCCTCTTTCTGGCATTAGTGTCAAACCACTTACATTGGAATAGCACAGTATGTCGTCTGGGTCGATATATGAACTCAATGACCGATTGCAATACGCCGTGTAGAAGTCAATTACATCTGAGCCGTGTTCTCCTTGGACTACAATTCCAGAATTTTGAGTCACATGATTAACATCTCGCTGTTCGGTATGAAATCTAACTCCGTTGACAATACATCCACTGTACTCATACGCCTGCATTTGAGGCCCATAAGCCAAAGAAACCAACGAGGATTGCGAGTCCAATTGACCATTTTCCACTTGATTAATAATCTGACAATGAAATATATGTGTTAATATAACAAACTGAAATGTCTAATGTTAGGATCAAAATAAATATAAAATATTATAACTTACAGTTGTCTCAAACCATTTAGGAAATTCTTTTTTGTGGGTTTCATCAACATTATGGTCACCAGCAATTTGTAGCATTGTTAGATGTTGCCTACAATAAATTATCACGGTTAATGTATGGAAAAAATTCAGTAATGATGCACCAGAAAAACTTACATTAAATATGGTTGCACTTCATCACAATTACTCAATATAAACCAATGCGCACGTTGAACTTCCTGAAGGGTTAGTAATTTGACACCTACTGCCCCAAATGGTCTGTAATTTTGACGGAACACTGTGATCTCTTGGCTATTACTTGCATCTCCATCATAATTTCGTGGCCGACGATTGAAATGAGTTTCAATATTCTGCATGTACATCGAACAAAATGTTATTGCTTCATTTATTATAATAGCTTCAGCTATTGAACCTTCAGGTCGTGCCTTGTTTTTGACATATTGTTTGTAATCTCCCAAAGCTCTGCAGATATGACAACAAGTTTGCATTAACACTAAATTCTATGCACAAAAAAAACGGTTACAAATTTTCTTATATAAAACTGTATATATATATATATAATACCTCTCAATGGGATACATCCATCTGTAATGGACAGGACCTCCCTTTCTAGCTTCATCCGGTAAATGCACAGCCAGATGTACCATGACATCAAAGAAAGCGGGTGGCAAAATTCGCTCCAGCTTGCATAGGATTATCACGATTCCTTGCTCAAGGTCGTCAATAACAGATGTGCTTAATGTCCTCTGACACAATTGTTTAAAGAAGCCACATAGATCAAGTACGGCGTCACATACATTCGGGGGGAGATAAGGTCGAATGCCAACAGGAAGGAGAATCTCGAGCAGCACATGACAATCGTGACTCTTTAATCCCGTTATTGTATCATCTCTGACCCAACGCCCAATATTGGATGCATAATTATCAGGGAATTTAACCATTTTCAGCCAATCACAGAATGATTTTCTCTCCGATTGATTGAGCACATAACTAGCAGGAGGCTTAATAAAACCTCGAGAGGAGTCTTGTAAATGCAATTCACTGCGAATTCTAAGATCTTGTAGGTCCAATCTAGCATTTACAGTGTCTCTTTGTCTTACCCGGAATATTGAATAGTGTACCCACTAAACTCTCACAAATATTTTTCTCTATATGCATTACATCCAAATTATGTCGCAAACTCAGAGTCCCCCAATATTCTAACTCAAAGAAAATACTTTTTCCTGTCCAATTCAACTCTTCAGGTAACCGTTTTCGATTTTTATCTCTATTATTAGGATGTTTACCTGGTGTGCTGTCTTTCAGATGTTGATGTTGGCAAAGTATGTCAAATGCAGACAATCGATTGGGCTTACTCTGAGGTTCATGTTGCCCGTTAAATAATTTACTCCTCCGCCAAGGATGACTCGACTCAAGAAATCTCCTGTGGCCCGTGTATCCGATTTTATTCCGTAATCGTTGCGAAGGTGTATGATCCGCACAAACTGGACATGCCATGTATCCCTTAGTGCTCCATCCAGATAATGAACCATAGGCTGGAAAATCATTAATGGTCCATAATAATGCGGCATGCATCTGAAAATACTGCTCTGAAGCTGCATCATAGGTATGCACACCCACATTCCATAATGTTTGTAACTCCTCGATCAATGGTCTCAAGTAAATATTTATATCTTTACCAGGTGAACGTGGACCAGGGATAAGCAATGACATAAACATGAACGGATCCTTCATACATTTCCATGGAGGTAAGTTATATGGAATGACAATAACGGGCCAGATGCTATAAGAGTTGTACATATTCCCAAATGGGTTAAAACCATCAGAGGCAATACCTAACCTGACATTACGGGGGTCCTCTGCGAAACGAGGGTACATGTCATCAAATTCCTTCCATTCGGTTCCGTCCGCAGGATGTCTAAGTATGCCCTCCGCACCGATCCTCTTTTCATGATGCCACATCATATCAGTCGCTGTGTGTCGTGACATGAACAATCTCTGCAGCCTGGGCGTTAAAGGGAAATATCGCAATATCTTTTGAGGCACTTTCTTCCCCATACCACGGACTTTGTACCGACTTTCACCACATATCGGACAATGTTCAAGTGATTCATACTCGGCACGAAATAATACACAATCAAACTTACAAGCATGAATGGATTCATACCCCATTCCCAGATCACGCAACATTTTCTTTGCCTCGTAGTACGACTTAGGCAATTCGCTTCCAACCGGTAACATTTGGGCCAGTAACTCTAACATCATATCGATACTTTTGTTGGTCATTCTGTTGATCACTTTAATGTGTAATAATTTCACAACGAAATTCAAGATCGACATTCCAGCACCTTCGAATGGAATTTTTTTTGCCTCATCAAGTAGTTCACTAAATAAATTTTGATCATTTCCACTTAACACTGGCATGTCGCCACTAACACTATGACCAAGTTGTGGACCTTGTAAGTCATGCAAAATATCGGCGATCTCATCGTTTGCAGGTTGATTGTAACTACTGCTCCCTTCACCGACATCATAAAACCGTGACTGAGAATTATACTGCTCACCGTGATAAATCCACGTACGGTAAGTTGGTGATATTCCTGGCATGTATAAATGATTATGAACTTCATCTAACCGCTTCCTTTTCCTATTCAAACAATTTGCACATGGACAACGAACACGACCTTCTGCATCAATGTGTTGCTTTGCGACTTCCATAAACTCAGACACTCCATTACGATATTCAACACTCAATCTATCCAGAGAGCTCATCCAATTTCTATCCATTTCAGCAGAATACCTAAATATAATAATATAATCATTAGATATCATTTTACAGTAATCAACATTACTAATTCAGTAATACTTAATTTAAGCATATATATATATATATATTTGGTTGATAAATTAAATAGTTTACAAAAAATTTATATTTTATTAATTAATATACTTACTCTACATATATGAATCATAAATCACTAACAAACAGCATATAAACAACATATATAATCATAAAAATTGAAAATAATAAAGAAATATGAAACAAGAATTACCTTATCGGAAATTGATTACAATTTTATTGAAAATTTTTAGGAGAGATGTGAGGATGTAGAGGAGAAATTCTGAGATTTCAGAGGATGAAAATGAAGAGAATGAGAGAAAAAACAGAGGGGGAGAAGGGTTGGTGACCTTCTGCATTTTAATCTATATTTAGCGTCGAATACGGATATTCGACGCTAAATGTTACTATCTTTAGCGTCGAATACGTTATGTCGACGCTAATTGTTGATATTTAGCGTCGAATTTAATTTAGACGCGAAAGAATCAAGGATCTGTCGGTGGAAATTTCATAACTATTCAGCGTCGCAAATAGTTTCGACGCTCAAAGTATTATCTTTGGCGTCGATTATGTATAATCGACGCCAATTGTGTTAGTTTTTAGCGTCGAAAAGGTTTTTTCGACGCTGAATATTATACTGTTAGCGTCGAATTTAACTTAGACGCGAAAGAGTCAGGGGTTTGTCGGTGGAACTTTATAAACCTTTAGCGACTATATTTTTTTCGACGCTAAAAGTATATTTTGGCGTCGACACGTTATTTCGACGCTAAAAGTGTAATATTGGCGCCAAACATTATTGCAATAATATTATATTATCGCGTCGAATATTATTCGACGCTAAAGTTCTGTATTTAGCGTCGAAAATTGTTTTCGACGCTAAAAAATTAATATTCTGCGTCGACAATTTATTCCGTCGCTAAATACTTGACATATATCGTTGAAAATCATTTTCGACGCTAAATATCACTTTTAGCGTCGAAATAACATTCGACGCTAAATATTTGGACGCTAAAAGCCATAATTCTTGTAGTGATTGTAACATCTCGAGCTCAGAATATATTTGGTTTTCTCGATCTATTATAGCAAATTATATTATAATTGGATAATCCAATTATAAACTCACATGCATAATAATAGATTATATTAAAATTATTAATATGATTAATAATTAAAGTCACACTTGAAAATTATATTAAATAAGTTTAATATAAAGTTTTCATTATTTAATGATTATGAGAGAATCATATACATTTGTATTTATATTTTATAAATATTAAATTATATGATAATGTAATTATTATTTTGAATTAAAATGTGCATTAATATTTGATATCAATACACATTATTTTAAAATGAGTTACAAAATATATATTAAGGTGGAGGTTTAATGTCTTCATTATGAAGACAATTAACAATGAATTTTGTTGTTATAAAATTTGAAAAGTATGACCAAAAAATGCCCAAGGGTTTAGAAATATAATGATAATTTTAATTACAATTATGTAAATCTAAACTCTAATATATAAAAGTAAAAATTAATTTGCTTTGTGACCAAATTCGTTTTACAAACCCTAGCCACCTTTCTCTTCTTCTAAGTGTTGAAAGAAAGAAAGAAAAATAGTGTGACATTTTTCTCTAAAGAATTTAGAGAATAAAAATTGTGAGTGAAGTCCACAATTTATTTTGTTGGTATTAAGAATAGCACAAAAGGTCGAGGGGTGTTGATGAAACCATCTTCTCATTTTTCTTCGAGGCTGATTCGAGGTTGTCTTTAGGCTGTTTCGAAGGTTAAAAAAAATACTCATAATTGTTGCAAAAGATTTAGCATAGTGAGTAGAATTTCTAGTATTGTAGTAGTGAATAGTAACCAAGAGTAATGTAGCAGTGAATAGTAACTGTGAGTACTGTAGCAGTGAACAGTAATCGTTCACATGGTAGCACAATTGTAGCAATGAATAGTGACCGCGATCACTGTAGCATGAATAGTAAAATTGTTATTGTTCATAATTTTTTTTTTTAAAAAAAAGAAAAATAAACAAGATCTGATCCAGATTCGCCTTAAGAGGTGAAATGACATAAATAAAATTTCAAGGTCGATCCTGGTGCGGTAAATCGATTTCCTACAATTGGCATCAAGAGCAATGTTGAAAATTATTCTTGACCCTCTTATTTATTCAAAGTTTCTTTTTAATTATTATTATTATTTATATATGATATAAATTATTTTGCATGTTGTAATTGAGTAGGCACAATTTTATATTTTTATTCATGTGATGAATGTATTGTATTGGTCGTAAATTTTTTCGACTCTTATTTTTTTATGTTATTTTGCTTTTAAGGAATGTAAGGCCATAAGGCTAATTTTACAAAGTGTTGTAAATAATTTATGTACATTTTTAATGTTGTATCAAAATTTTATTTAATTGAGAAGCCGATGCCGCCAACAACTTAATACCATTCCATGGAGCAAGAGTTGAAGACCAATGGATGCCTTGATATTAATATAGGAAAAATAAGAGCTCGGTCAATGCAATTTTATTTTTATGTTATATGTATGTTTAATTCAAAATGTTTGAATAAAATGCCATTTAGTTTAGGGTGCATACTCTTACATTTTCATATGCCATAACATGCTAGACATGCATAATTGTTCTAAGTCATAAAATTTGATTTTATGAAATTTAAAGAAATTAAATTAGTAGATATTATGCATGAAAACAAATGAATTGGATGAATTATTTTAAAAGTTTAAAAAAATGGAAATTCAGATTTAATTTATATATGAGCTTTATAAGTACATTATATTTTCCATTGGTATATCAGATGGAAACCCGGACGTAAATTTCATAGCCAATTTCGAATGGACGGTAGTGTGGTCTATACTCGGGATATAATTCCACGTACCATTGGAATTTATAAGACGCTTATATTAATTAAATAGTTTAATTAAAATTTTTGTCCTTTATTTGAATTTCAAATTTTTTAAACTTGTTAGTGAGCTAAAATTTTAGGAGTTAAAATTAATTAGGTCATTATAGTAAATTTAGTTTAATTATGTAAAATATTAGTTTGGACTAATAATAATTAGTGAAAAAAATTTAAGAGATAAAATTGGATATGTCACTAATTTTGCACTACTATAAAGTTGAGTATGTTCTAGCCGCGTATAAACTTGTAACTAATGGATTAAAATATTAGATATTTTATGTAGAAATCTTTAATCTTAAAATAATGAGTGGGAGGGGGATATACCACAATATATCCCGTGATCTCCGTTGTTAGTTCAAAAACGTGAGATCCAAAAGGCATCTCGAGTGTTTTCGTCCCCATACAGATGGTGTCCATTTTGGGTCAATGGATTCCAAGAGGATAGGAACTCTAGATGTATCTGGTGAACTGACCTACCATACGGCGACACTTCACTAGTTAAGTGTAAGGGTTCTGAAATAACGGGTTACACTCACAAAAAGGAATGATTAAATTTTAATCAAAATTTCTCGATTGAATCAGACATTGGTTGATTAATATAAGAATAAGAGTTATTTTCGCATATTTTAACCAATTGAGATTGTCTCGATCTATCATGAAAATATTTGACCTACCCTACGGCGGCACTTATTTGTGGAATGATATTTTCCATGTCATAGTAATTGTTTTTAGGTTTCTGATTCATTAAACATGGTACATACATCATGTTTAATGAAATGCCTAAATATTTTTTATGATTTTAATATGCGATGAGTGAATGCTAAAATGCATGCTTGTTCTATTTTCAGTCATGGTTTCTCATATCATATCACTTCTCTCAAATGACAAATTAACGCGAGAAAACTACGTTAAATGGAAAAGTAACATGAACGTCATCTTGGTCTGTGGAGACCTTATGTTTGTCCTGACAAATGAATGTCCTCCTGAGTTGACCAGAAATTCTGGCCAAGCTGTGTGCGATGCCTACCAAAAATATGTCTCGGCCAATGAGAAACTCTACTGCTATTTGCCAGCAGGGATGTCCGAGGTTCTTGTTACAAAGATTGAGCCAATGGCTACAACATCTTTGATGATGGAGTCATTGCACGACATATTCGGCCAGCTTTCAGAGCTGCAACGTCATAAGGCTATGGTCTCAGCGATGACCGCAAGGATGAAGGAAGAGACATCTGTCCGAGAGCACGTCTTGCAGATGATGACCTATCTTAACACGACTGAAACTCATGGAGATCGTATTGATGAGCGAAGCCAGGTGACCATGATCATGGTAACTCTTCCAAATAGTTTCTTGAAGTTTAAAAGCAATTATATTATAAACAAGTTGACTTTTACTCTGACTCAGCTGCTTAATGAGCTCACCCATTATGAGTCCATACCGGTGGATTCTCGCAAGCCCAGTGGAGAGGTAAATATTGCCAAATCTTCCAAATCTGCAAAGAATAAGAAGAAAAACACTTGGAAGGCTAAGACAAACCCTATGAAGAAGAACAAGAGAAGCTCAAAGGACCACAAGCCAAAAGGAAAGTGTTTCCATTGCAACAAGGATGGACATTGGAAAAGGAATTGTCTGAAATACTTTGTAGAGCTAAAGGAGAAAAAGACCATAGGTAAATATGATTTACTTATAATTGTGTCTTTATTAGTGGATGATGATAAATCTGCATGGATTTTTGATTCATGAGCCACTAACTATGTTTGTTCTTCTTTGCAACTACTTGATTCATGGAAGGACCTTTCAGAAGGTGGTTATATTATGAGGGTGGGGACAAGAGATGTCGTTTCAGCTAAAGCAGTGAGAGTTTCCAGTTTGAATTTTGTAAATAATAGTTATTTTCATTTGAATAATGTGCTGTTTATTCCTGGTTTTGCAAGAATTTGATTTCTATTTCTAAACTTTTGGATGATGGTTATTCAATTTCATTTAATAATAATTCAGTTATTATTGCTATAAACGGATTAACTATATGCACATGAAACTCACAAAATACCTTATATGTGTTAACACCGTTAACACATAGTTCACTGCTTAGCACTGAAATGTTTAATGTTGAAAAACCTAAAATAAAATGGTAAAAAATTTCTCATGGTGACACATATCTGCGGCATCTTAGACTTGGTCATATTAGCCTTGACCGGATAGATAGGTTGATAAATAACAGAGCTTTAAATCACTTAAAGCTTGATACTTTACCAGTTTGCGAATCTTGTCTAGAAGGAAAGATGACCAAGAGACATTTTACTAGAAAAAGGTATAAGAGCCAATGAATCAGTTGAGTTAGTACATTCGGACATTTACGGACCGATGAATGTAAGAGCCCAAAGTAGTTATGAATACTTCATCATATTTATTGACAATTATTCGAGATATGAGTATGTTTACCAAATGTAGAACAAGTCAAATAGTTTTGAAAAGTTCAAAGAGTATCGTGCTGAAGTTAAAAACCAATTAAGTAAGACGATCAAACCTTTACGATCAGATCGTGGAGGAGAATACCTTGATAGTGATTTCGAGGAATTCTTGGTTGAGCATGATATAGTATCCCAAATCCAGCACCTGGAATATTACAACATAATGGTGTTGCAGAGAGGAGAAATCGGACCATACTAGACATGATAAGATCTATGTTTAGTTACGATTCACTAACTAGTTCATTTTGAGGATATGTAATGCAAACAACAATGTATATCCTTAATGTAGTTCCATATAAATCTGTTCCTAAGACCCCCTTAGTATTGTGGAGTGGTCGTAAAGCTAGTTTATGAGATGTCCGCATATGAGGGTGTCCAGGACATGTGAAGAATAAGGCTATAAAGTTGGAGTCACGTTCTCAGGTGTGCCTATTTTTAGGCTATCCTAAGGAGACTAGGGTGGGTTCTTCTATAGTCTTGAAGATAACAATGTGTTTGTATCGAAAAAAAACTATATTTCTTGAGGATGAGTTTACCTCAGCTAATGTGAGATATTTACCTTCCCATCACGTAATAAGGTAGTGTATAGGCCTAATTATTGGTAAGTTAGACTAATCATCGTCATATATTATAGGCCCATTTGTGGATGAGTTGGCTCTAATACATTATAGAAGCCTATGACCTACATTATAGTCAAAAATAGCTTAAGATGCCAGGATTATCCAAGCCGTATTGGTGTAAAGTCCCTTGAATAAATCTCAAGATTTACATCAATTATATACTTAACCCAAGGTTCAATCTCAGTCAATCTGTGTTATTTTCTTTAATTATAATATTTTATCTAAGATAGTTCAATAGATACTTGATATCTATTCTATTATAACTCTATGATTACTATTCATAGTTCACAAATGCCTTCACTTCTTAGGGTGCATTTAAATTCTCTAAAGTTATGTTATATGTGAACCAAATTTTATATTGTCAAAAGATTTAATATCAACCAATATAAGATATTTTATTTAATTCACTAAAATAGTTCAAAAGGTAATTGATATTTGTTCCATTGTAACTCTATTATGAGAGCTCTAAAAAAAGAGTTTGTAGAGAGTTATTTTGAGAATGATTCTACTTGAATTATATTTCGAGAGTATAAGTGTGTGTGTACACATACATATATCATGCTATTCAAATATTACTGGATAGCCTATATCTCTAATAATCAAATATTATTAGATAACTGATGAGCGGAAAATATATCAATATTTACCGCCCATTTGACATAATATTTTGCATAGTTTCCCGAGTTTTATGAACGTTTTGATATGTTTTTATTTATTTTACAGATAAAATAAAATCGAGACTCAATGGAATCAATCAGGACGAAATGTGAAACAAATAAGGGTAAAAACTGGACTTGACATTTTGATTTTGGAGATTGGAAACTTGAAATGGCGTTCTAACGAAGTACAATTTCAGAAATTTCAACTTTGCGTAAATTTCGTATTTTGGCCATAACTTTCTACTCCGATATTGAATTGAGGTGATTCAAGTTCCAGATTAAAGAAGACTCAAAGCTCTACAACTTTGACATTCATAATAATTTTGAACTTTGAAGTTTTCATGACCGAAATTGATAAAATATCCGGAAGTGTGTTATGTACAATTATTAAAGTCATTTTCAAAACATATAAAATAAAAAAAATAAAAAAAAATGAAAATTGTCAAATCCTCCACCAAACATACATGTTGGTGGAGGATTTGGTGGTATGTTTGGTGGAGAAATTGGTGGAGGCAAAATTTTGCCTATAAATACAAAGCCATTTCATTTGTAAATTTCATACTTTCTTTGGTTTCTTAATTAGGAATTAATGGTTTTATCTTGTGTGTTTTATTTAGTAGTTTTGTAATGTATTTTTATTTTTATTTTTAGTAATATAGTTTGTTTATTTTTACTTTCTTTTATGTTTAGTAGTTAATTTCCGCTGGGGGAAAGATGAAACCTTTAATATGATAAGGGGTGAAACCTTTAATATGATAAGGTAGATTAATCTCAGTTAATTTATAATATGGAAATTGTAATTTAATATGGATTAAAGTTGATATCACCTTAATGATTGGTTTTATTTATTTGACTTAATGTGACACCGCCTATATGGTCGGTCTTTAGGTGACAGATGATTACTGCCTATATGGCTGGTTTATTGACAAATAATAACACCGCCTTTATGGCTGGTTTGACTTAATTGGGTAACACTGATAATTTCTATATTATAATAAAGTGATATTTCTACATTTGAAATATTAAAGGTGAATCCCTAACCCCTAGCATTTTATTTTTATTCTAGGGAAGTGATGAAATACAATATTCATGAGTTTAATAATTTATTTAATTATTTTTTGTTTAATATTTTGGTTTATTTATTGAATCTTAAGTTTAATGCTCCTTGTTAACTGGTCAGTAATAAGATTGATGAGGTAAACTTAAAATGAACTTGGAAAAAAGGATTTTAGGTTTCAGCCTTAGATTCAATAGCTTACGATCTCACCTTTGGGTAAATGTCTCTTAGGTAGATTTCCTTACAGGATAGGAATATACCTGTCGGGCGGGGGTAGCCACAATTGGAACTTGAACTTAATGAATTCAGGTAACTTGGTTAACATAGACATATGATTAATTGGGTTATTTTGGGTGTTTGCATCTGACCAACGGAAGAGGCTTTTGCATAACTTCGTGTTCCAAGTTTGCAAACTGATTTATTACACATATATAAGAGAATCAATTTATCATTAGAATAATATTGTGTTGAATCATAACCCTAGATGTTTGTGTCTTTTGTTTATTTTCCTTAGTGTTTTCTTTTGTGTTTTTATTTATTTATTTAGCAAATCCACATTCAACCAACCAATCAAGTAATCATTCCTTCTCCATTTAATTAGATACCTGTAAATAAATAGAATCAATAATTAATAACAACAATAGAAATTAAGTCCTTGTGGGATCAATATTTTTATACTACTTGAGCGATATGTGCGCTTGCATTACGTATGTGTTTACCACCGGTCAAGTCTTTGGCGCTGTTGCCGGGGACTTATTTTTCTTGAGTTATTAATTTTAAAGCTATTTATTTTACTTGTTTCTAATTTTGTCTATTTTTATCTGTAATTTTTTATTTATTTCTTTTATTTTTCAAGTGGTTGAAAATGGAACATTATTGGGAGATGAAAACATTAGGAGCTTTAGAAGGTAAAGATTCACCCCAGATCAGAGAGCCACAGTTCAGTTTCTGAGGTCAGTTGTCCAGCCCAACAACTATCACTGGATGTTAGAACCAATCAATACAATATTTGCTCATTAGAACATAATGGGTAGATGTGAAATATATGATGGTAACTATCCGAGCGATCAATGCATATACCTCTACAATTCAGGGTGGCAAAACTATCAGAGACCTTCATATAATGAACCAACATATTTCATTGAACCACATTTTCCATCTTATTCACCATCAACTTATGATATTCAAGGACTAGAACCATCAGTGGGAAGACAGTTGATAAACAGGCTCAAGAAATGGGAAGTTGAACATGATGCAATATTTCTGGATCACATAAAAACCTTACAAAGGCTGACTAATGAATTGAGATAAATAATCAACAACCAGAACTACATACCTCACGGAACAAATTAAAATAACACTGACGAAGCCTTCGTGTACCAAGCATTTCACGATGACATCTTAACAGAGGAAGAGGCTGAGTAGTATCAGGAGCCAGAGGTATCAGTTCAGGAGCCCGAACCAACAAAATCTCAATTTTATTTTTATTATTCATCGGACTCTGATGAGGAACAAGAAGCAGAGCTATTTGTACCAACAAAAAGTAAGGAGAAAACTCTGCAACCTCAAAATGAAGATCTTGGAGCATGCATTACACTGATGTTTGAAGAAAAGCTACACGAGCCATTCATATCAACCACAGAGGAAAAAAATTACAATCAGACACATCTTTACATCCTCAGGTTGACACATATTGAGCATGCATTTCATAGATGACAGATGAAGAGCTGAACAAAGAAATCCTAAAATACATATGTGAAGAAAATGTAGAGAAAGAAGCAGAACAAATGGAGGAGCAAATATCTGACCATATTGAAGATCTCATGCATTCAGGAGAAACATCACTGTTTTGGGGAGTACAAATCAAAGACACCGCCCATAAGCTTGATAGAATGGAACTCCCATTCAAAGTCAAGCACCATACTAGATCTCCTGATTTTCTGTCTTTCTTTTCAGGAACCACTAGAGCGACAAAGTTTAAAAAGGTGGCACAAGCACTAAATGAGATAAAATTCTTTTTGCCACTTTACTGTTGGAAGAGACCCTTCAAAAGCAACGCTCATGAGATTGTCTTTAATCGGACGTCCAAAACCACGCTGAAACCTTTCATGACAGATGGACTTCAGTCACGTCTGACTGAAGTGATAAATTTAGCGCTAGCAGTGAGGAAACCCATGCAAAATTTTTATTTTCATTTAAATTTAATTTTTATATTTTGTGTATACATGTTGTAGAGTTTTTAATTTTGTGTGTTATTTTTGTAGGGAAAACATAAACAGAGCACTTAAAGTAAAGCAAACCAGTGAAAACGAGGTTATCAAGGAATAAAGTTTGACAAAATCATGAAGTTAAAAAGTCAATTCAGTAACGACAGCAGAGTAAGGAGTCAACTCTTGATACGCGTCCTAGTGGATATATTCGTCATATGACTCGATTTTTCCAAAAAAAGAAGAAGTTAAATGGCCCCTAAAAGAAATCACGGTAACATTGTTCATTTATCATTCTTTTGTTTTGTAACGCATTGGGGACAATGCTAGGTTTAGGTTTGGGGGTGAGGTTGTTCATGTTTATTTATTTTCTCCGTCAAATTGTTTCTTTCTTGCATGTTTTTATTCTTTGAATGTCGTGTGTTTTGCATGTTTTGTGTGTTTTAATTTCTGCATGCTTTATTTTTAAAAAAATAATAAATAAAATAAAAAATATATAGTCTAATGATGAGATTGATTGTCTTAGTAAAACGTTATAGGAAAAGATAAATGCTTATTTCACTTTTATCCTATACTTTGAACCTAATATCTAGGTCAGACTCATATGCACTTAAAAAAATAATTCTGTAGCAGTTAGATAATAAGGAACTGGCAAAATGACTAGTTAAAATAATCGGTGGTTGATGAATGACCGTTTGCCTGAATATCTCTTTCTGTTTGTAGCTATTTTTGACGTGAGGAATGATGATTAAAAAAAATAATGTATATTAATAAATAAAATCTGAGATCCGAGTAATTAAGTCTGTAAGGGTGTCTTAACACCTAGTGCCCTAAAGCCAACTGGTTTGGGAGTCAATGGCCTAAATCTCGCTACATAGATTAAAGATGTTATATATAAAAAAAATTAAAAAAAGAGACATTCGAGATCCGAGTAATTAAGTCCGTAGATGTGTCTTAACACCTAGTGCCCTAAACCCAACTGGTTTTGGAGTCACTGGCCTAAAGCTCGCTACATGGATTAAATATGTTACAAAAAAAATCACATACCTCACTTTGCGCAGATTGTAGTAGACATAATAATTTTAGATAGTCAGGTTGGTTTGACCCATTAACTACTGAGAATCGAGACAAACTCACCTAGTTAATAACTTAGAATCGAAGCTATTTGCAGGGATATTCACACACATACTCAGAGTCTAATTTAGATACTTTGTTCGAAGGAAAGGATTTTAGTTGTAGTTTGCATTTTGAAAGTTCCTTTAATTTTGTTGCTAACATTCTCTGAGGAAATTGTATATATAACTATTATTTTCTTTTCTTTTATTGTATTTATTTCTTTCCTTTTGTCTTTTCACTTTAGTGTGCATTTCATTGACGTTTGTGGGTATCGTCACTGTAAGCCCTCACGAGAATACAACTCTTCCACTAGGGATACCTAGGGGTTTAAAGGCTTGTTGCATACGCTAAATGCAACTGTGATCCCTACGAAAGGGGCTTAGTTTAATTTTATTTTTAAAGTTATTTATTGCATTTTGTTTTGTTTGTTTTACTCGAGGACTAGCAAAATGTTAGGTTTATGGGTGTGATGAGCGGAAAATATATCAATATTTACCGCCCATTTGACCTAATATTTTGTGTAGTTTCCCAAGTTTTATGAACGTTTTGATATGTTTTTATTTATTTTATAGATAAAATAAAATCGGGACTCAATGGAATCAATCAGGATGAAATATGGAACAAATAAGGGCAAAAACTGGACTTGACATTTTGATTTTGGAGATTGGAAACTTGAAATGGCGTTCTAACGAAGTACAATTTCACAAATTTCAACTTTGTGTAAATTTCATAATGTGGACATAACTTTCTATTCCGATATCGGATTAAGGTGATTCAAGTTCCAGATTAAAGAAGACGCAAAGATCTACAACTTTGATGACCAAAATTGATAAAACATCCGAAAGTTTGTTATGTGCAATTATTAAAGTCATTTTCAAAACAAAAAAAAATAAAAAAATAAAAAAATGAAAATTGTGCCTTTTTTGTTGCCATGTTTGGTGGAGAAATTGGTGGAGGTAAAATTTTACCTATAAATACCAAAACATTTCATTAGTAAATTTCATACTTTCCTTGGATTCTTAATAAGGAATTAAGGGTTGTATATTGTGTGTTTTATTTAGTAGTTTTGTAATGTAATTTTATTTTTATTTTTAGTAATAATAGTTTGTTTGTTTTTACTTTCTTTTATGTTTAGTAGTTAATTTCCGCTGGGGGAACGGTGAAAACTTTAATATGATAAATGGTGAAACCTCTAATATGATAAGGTAGATTAATCTCAGTTAATTTATAATATGGAAATTGTAATTTAATATGGATTAAAGTTGATACCGCCTTAATGGCTGGTTTTATTTATTTGACATAATGTGACACCACCTATATGGTCGGTCTTTAGGTGACAGATGATTACCGCCTATATGGCTGGTTTATTGACAAATAATACCACCGCCATTATGGCTGGTTTGACTTAATTTGGTAACACTGATAATTTCTATATTATAATAAAGTGAGATTTCTACATTTGAAATATTAAAGGTGAATCCCCTAACTCCCAACATTTTATTTTTATTATAGGGAAGTGATGAAACACAATATTCGTGAGTTTAATAATTGATTTAATTATTTTATATTTAATACTTTGGTTTGTTTATTGAAGTTAAGCTTAATGCTTCTTGTAACTGGCCATTAATAAGATTGATGGGGTAAACTTAAAATGAACTTGGAAAAAAAGGGATTTTAGGTTTCAGCCTTAGATTCAATAGCTCACGATCTCACATTGGGGTAAATGTCTATTAGGTAGACTTCCTTACAGGATAGGAATATACATGTCGGGCGGGGGTAGCCACAATTGGAACTTGAACTTAATGAATTTAGGTAACTTGGTTAACATAGACATATGATTAATTGGGTTATTTTGGGTGTTTGCATCTGACCATCGGAAGAGGCTTTTGCATAACGTCGTGTTTCAAGTTACTAAACAGATTTATTACACATATATAAGATAATCAATTTATCCTTAGAATAATATTGTGTTGAATCATAACCCTAGATGTTTGTGTCTTTTGTTTATTTTCCTTAGTGTTTTCTTTTGTGTTTTTATTTATTTATTTAGCAAATTCACATTCAACCAACCAATCAAGCAATCATTCCATTCTCCCTTTAATTAGATACCTGTAAATAAATAGAATCAATAATTAATAACAATAATAAAAATTAAGTCCTTGAGATCGATATTTTTATACTACTTGAGCGATACGTGCGCTTGCATTACATGTGTGTTTACCACCGGTCAAGTTTTTGGCGCCGTTTCCGGGGACTTATTTTTCTTGAGTTATTAATTTTGAAGCTATCTATTTTACTTGTATCTAATTTTCTTTATTTTTATATGTAATTTTTATTTTTATTTTTTTTTCAGGTGGTTGAAAATGGAAAATTATTTGGTGATGGAAAAATTATGAGCTTTATAAGGTAATGATACACCCCAGATCAGGGAGAAACAATTCAATTTTCTGAGGCCTGATGTCCAGCCCAACAACTATCATTGGATGTCAGAACAAATCAATACAACATTTGCTCATCAGAACGCAATGTGGAGATGTGAAATATGTGATGGTAACCACCCGAGCGATCAATACATATACCTCTACAATTCAAGGTGGCAAAACTATTAGATACCTTAATATAATGAACCAACATATTTCATTGAACCATATTTTCCATCTTATCCACCATCAACTTACGATATTCAAGGACCATAACCATCAGTGGGAATACAGTTGATAAACAGGCTCGAGAAACGGGAAGCTGAACATGATACAACGTTTCTGGATCACATAAAAACCTTACAGAGGCTGACAAATGAATTGAGACAAATAATCAACAACCAGAACTACATACCTCACGGAGAAAATTCAAATAACACTGACGAAGCCTTCGTGTACCTAGCATTTCACGATGACACCTTAACAAAGGAAGAGGCTGAGCAGTATCAGAAGCTAGAGGTATCAGTTCAGGAGCCCGAACCAGAGGTGTCAGTTCAAGTACTATTAGGGCTGACTTGGACAGCCCCTGTGTGTATTGGTTGGTCGGTTCGGACAAAAACGTGTTTTGTGCCATTTTATGGAAAAACATTTCCGTAAAAGTTTCACGGTGTTTCTAACTTATTTATGTCGTCATTTGATATCGAATAAATATGTTTATGTGAAATTTGAATGAATTATTCATATTGGATATTGAATAATTTATTTGGTAAATTTAAAAGTTTTTTAAAGTTACAATTTCACCCGAACTGCGCGCTATTCCACTGCGTCTTTGTGAAAACACCAACAAAAATGGTATTAGAGCAGGTCTGATCCTTTATCTATTACAATTTTCATGCTTGATATATGATATATAATCCAATTTTGATATTTGCACATATATGTAATTTAGATGTTTCTTAATTTTTGGTTCTACGCTAATGGAAAACATAACGGAGATTTAATGGTTAAGTTAAGTTATGTTTTCCCAGGTAGAATTAAATTGTTGAGAAATTGATCTAGATTAAAAATCTGTATTTGATGTAGAGTAAAACCCTCTTTAGGAATATCTCCACTTAAATAAGGTATCAAAGTAACTAGTATTAGGAATACTTGTTTCTCGGTCCGCATTGGCAGTACAGATGCAAATGATTTGTTGATGCTGTAACCGTATCGTGCCAAAGCTGTGCAGTTATGGCTGATGGTAGTTCATTTGCGCCAGTAAAACTTATATAATAAGAGAAAAATTCAAGTGAAAGTGGAAATCCTGAACGTGCCAAAGTTGTCAGGACTACAACGATAGCTTGAGTTTGTCACTGACAAGTGAAGCTTTGATACGCCTCCTTGTGAATGTGCCAAAGCTAACACAACGAGAAATGGTCATGACCGAAATCATGAGTCACAGTGAGTGTGATTGATAATGAGTTGTTTACCTGTGAATATACGTAGGCGAGAACATGCCAAAGCTGTGAGTCGAATAATATTCATGGGGTCCACTTCTCACTATGGAATTCAATTTAATTATTGGATTCCTATTTTTCATTGTGGATTACGGTATTATGTAAAGTAGTGGGAGACACTTCTGGGTTAAAAATCCATAACTAAGGCAATGTGTAATATTATGAAAATTGCCACTTATGTTTCCATTATTATGTTGTGTATATAGAATTAAACTTCTAATCCACTGCATGCATATTATTTATATATATGTTTCTGACTTTCCTTATGGTTGCAGATTTCTAGAATAGTTTCTAGATTTAGAGTAGTCTTGGATATTACTAGATTAGTCAAAACCATCGGGAAATATTGTTCTGATTTTTTTGAAAAATGAAGATGGTTGGTGATTTAGTTACTAAGTCACATTAGGTAATCTAAATAGTATCCATTTTAGGATATGCTTCTATAGAGAGAATAGTTTCTTGTGTAGTAAGAATTGACATGAATTAGTTCATGTCTCAAGATTCTTGACTGGCATTAAGAATTGAGTTTTCGTTATGAATCGTTCATAAAATATACAAATGGTTTGTGCAGAAAAAGTATAGTGAGCTTATTAAAGATTTGACTTTTATAGTACGACAGTAAGAAAAGTTATAGTAATTGAACAATTGAAGATATGTTGGTTAATGTTGACATTAAACTATGTATTTTGGCTAAAGAATGCAAAGTGGTGTTCCTGAATGGTTTCTTCGGATAAGAGATCCATTGTGATTTCTTTGTTTGAAGAGGTCATTCTAGAATGGCCCTAGATTTTGTATTCTGCTAAATCACAGTTTAATATACTAGCTTAGAGAGCTTATTTTAGACTTAGATGAGCTTTCCAGAAATATGTGTTCTCTAATTTTGATATGAGTCAGATTGTCTGATTTTATCAAAGCATAGAGAATACATATGTGATAGTAGGGTTAGTAGGAGCGTACATATTTCTTTCTAGTATTGTATATGATAACGATATTATCATTATTAATGTAATAATGAGATGTTTGTGAGGTAAAAAATTTACCTAAGTCTTCTTTTCTCCGTGAAAGCACTGAGAGTTGTCTCTGTTATATTTGATATAATATTTCATATATGAAATAAAACAAGAACTTATGAGATACTCCCATTAGTCGTGAATTAGATATAGTCTAATAAAGAACACAACAAAACTATCTCTGAGATAGTTAGTATAACTGTTTGACAGTTAGTGTGTCTCTTGTATAGTATTCATTTTTCATAAATGATGGTTCCTTGGTCGAAAAAGAAATTAATTAGAATGTTTAGTCAATCTTATGCATCATTGGATGATGGCATAATGAATACTATATTATGTGCGATTAAAAATATCAATTTGATCGTAATTGTTACAAACTATTTTGATACCATATAGACCATATGATGGGTCTTGAAATGTGTTTTTTGTTATCTTTAAGATATTAGAACAAGTTTCTTATTCATGGGGAATATAGTCTACAACCATTAGAGTCAGATAAGTTTTGAGTCTAATTTTGACGTTAGATGCTCTACGTAATATAGAGTCAGAAAAGATGCAGTGGGAATGTCACGGTTAATTCTACTGTATTAGTGGAATTAGTTGTACCTTATGAAGTTGCATAGTGACCATATAGATTAGAAGTTTTGATATTAGTGTTGTGCTTGCGGTTGTCTCATAATATTTGGATTTGATCTTTAAATACATAGACAACTCAGTAGCTGTAGCAAAATATTGATGTCCCATCTGAGTAATATTGATGTATAACTTAGGTTATACAATAAATGAATGATGCTGGCTAAGAGAAACTACTGGGTTTGTTGGACAAACTCAATATGTTATAACAGACTTACTTGTTGTTGCCTACCTCTTGAGTGCTAGGTGAGCTCTTGAGGGCCATGCATATATGATACATATTTAGATATGTATATGATACCGTGGATTGGCACTAGAGCAAGTGAGAGAAATTGTTAGGGTTGGTACTCGGATCGCCAATCCGGATCGTATTTATATCCGATTCATGAATACGAACAATTTATTTTTCCATATTATTACTTATTTATGTTAGTACTTCTTCCTTTTATAAACATATTCGATCTAATTACGATTAGATTGAAACTAAATGTGATTTAGTGATATGTAAATATTAGACAAAAACCTGATAATATATTTTGTAGTGTGCAATTACAAATTAGTTTGTAATTGACATTAGGAAGTGACACTACTAGAAGTATTGTAGACATTGCATTTTTTGCATGAGCCTGATGATGAGTATCAAATGGAGGCAATACCTGAAAAGTTACGGAAGTTGCGAAAAATGAATGCCGAAAGGAAGAAAACCTCCAAAACTAGCCCCTCATCGGATTCAGACTCACTAACTAGCCTCGGATTCGCTCAGTCAGCTTCTACTTCACACCTTAGCCTCGGAACCGCCATGTAGCCCATGTAACCGGTCCATGCATCCCACGCAATCTGACCACACAACCCCATGTATAATCTTCCCAAATACGATAAATCTCCTTAGTTATGAGAGCATCAACACTTTCCAATTTAATGAGATTTTTGGGATCCCATCCTTACCAATTTAACAAGATTTGAGATCTCCTCATCACCAAATTTATAAGATTTTATTCCCAAAATAATTTGTTAATATATTTCCCAAATAAACATGATTTGTTTCCCTATTTGGAGATCCCTTCAAATCATTATAAAAGGGACCAAGTCATCATAAAAAAAAGGGGCTATTTTCTTCTTCTTTGGGGGGATCACCGAAAAAACAACAAGAAAAAAGGGGGGATCATCGAAAAAATAACAAGAAAAGAGGGAGAGAATCACCGAAAAAAATAGGGAAAATAAGGAGAGCATCACCGAAAAAAAGAGAAAAACAGAAAATATGAACAAAAAGAAAACTCTAAGAGGCAACCAGTGAGCCATGAACCAGTGAGTAGGGACGTGAATGCAGTTTAAAGAAGAATGCATATCATGACGTAGACCTGGATGTGAAATCGGTGACAGCAGCGTGAACACGTGAGCAAGGACGTGACAACAACTAGAAAATAGTGAAATAGCGATCTAGAAACAGCGAACCAGCAAGCAGAAACAGAAAACCAGCAGCCAGAAATAGCGAACCAACAACCAGAAATAGAGAACCAGCAACCAGAAACAGTGAACCAAACCTTGAAACCAAGCTCCGATCCTTCTGGCGACGGCCTAACGCACTTTCGAGAAAGCAACTTAAGAGATAAGACTTGAGGGCACCCTTACTATATTTATTTTTATAGTTCTGGACGCTGCATGCCTGGCTGGACGTGAAATACGTCCAGCCGGGTATGCGAAGCCCTACATCAAAAATGGTCATATCTCTGGCCACATTTCTTCTTTGGCATTCCGTCGTTTATTTTTATCTATTTATTCAATTTTATTGTTATTTTATTATTTCGCCTTTATGTTGTTTATATTTGTTAATGACTATACGTATATGCATTGCTATATTATTTCGTGTCTATTTTTTATGTCCGTTTACATGGCATTGCTAAATATGTATGTTATTATTCCTTGCGGTATATCAGATGGAAACCCAGACGTAAATTCCATAGCCGAATCCGAATGGACGGTAGTGCAGTTTGTACTTGGGATACAACTCCACATGCCACTCGGGAAATACTCATATATGCGCCGACCTCTTTCTTTATATTTCATGCATTTTTACTTCTTTAGTTATTCATTTTGCATTATGCGTGTGTGATTAATTATTTATATTGCATTATAATATTCCCCTTCTTTATATTTTACATCGTTCATATTAATTTATTTCATTAATCAGTCGCCTTACATTATGCATGAATGATTTAATTATATCTTTGCGTGGAGCCATATTATTTCCATTAATATTTATGGGTGTGCAAATTTGTGTTTATTTGAATTGCCTTGCATGAACTGCATAAGATTTGACTATACTATTGTGTGAACCCATATATTATACTGGCATAAGTAAGGGACCATTCCGAACCCAACGATTTGAGGTCTTCCCTTGCGAGGGGTGAGTGCGATCTTAAATCTTTCCCAGTTTGCGGGCTAATCCATACTCTGTACGGGCTGTGAGCCCAATAGTGTCGTGGTCGCCGAATATCATAGGCATAGCGGCAAACCCCACTTCGCTCCTACAGATGGCGACTCAACTGGGGATAGAGAATCGGCCCTGGAAAAATGCCTTGTAGTGTCCGTGGCTTTGGCTTTTGTTAACCAAGTCTCATATATTTTGCATACCCTTCTTACCCCCGATGGCGTCATGTATCATGAAGTCACTTTCACTCAAGGCGGTGGATCGTTATATGATGATAACCATAACTTGTTGGCACGTACCCTGGGGTATAAAAAGGCGTGCTCACTTGGTCGCTCAAACCCTTGAGTGGGGAGACCTAGTTGTGTGCAACCTTTCACCGATGAGAGCCTATCCATACCATTGTAAGCCCATATACGAACCATAATTATGTGTCTTATAGAAGCTACCCCCATGCTTGTGTTTGGTCCCATTATCATTTGGATCCATTTAGGCTTCTCGTCATAAGATACGAACTTGTTGGGCCATTTAAACTGGGACGAGTTTGTATCTTATGATGATTGGGTCAAAATTTTTCAAAGTGACAATGGGCCACCTTGTGTTTAGGCCCTATATCATTTGAAGTTATTTAGCCACCTTATCGCAAAAGTGTAAACCTGTTGGGCCTTTTCAACTGGGACAAGTTTACACCTCGCGATAATATGATTGAACGCTTTAAAATGATATCGGGCCAACTTGTATAAAAACCTTGATGGGCTTAGAAGGTACAAACATGATCCGAATATGCCAGATGCATGAGTCCGATATCCGCACTAGCTTTCATCCAGGAAGGGTACGCCTTGTTATGGCATATTTGTATACTTTTGGATATCTCCAAGTCCGTCTCCGCCACAACCGTGATTACCGAGGGCCCAATTCGTCGTTTCTAGGCAATGGCACGATCCCCATAATAGGCTTAGTCAATCTTGTAAATGGGCGGTCCTTTTCTTTTATTGATGAAGAGGGACTGAGGTAGTTAAGGTTCATCCCTGTAGCGTAGGAGAAAACGATTTTGTGTACCCCACATTGGTGCATGAAATGAGTCATACCTAGGGCAGAAATGGACTTGCCACGGGTGTGGGAGGAATAAGGTCGGAAGGGTATATGCTATTTTGATAACCACATGCATCTCATGCATCGCATGTATACACGCATCATGCTGACCCCTTGTCTTAAAAGCCATCATAGATATCTGTTGGGTTAGAGAAGAAAAGAGACTTGTCAAGAAGAGGTTAGCAAACATGGATGCGTCAGGCAGCGAAGGTTCCCGTATGGATCAATTGGAGTCCAACATCACCAAAATTACCGAGCAACTAGAAGCCTTGACCAACACTGTGGCCAATCTGACAGTAACCCATACAGTGGGAACATAAAACAACGAGGATGGAATGTGTGAGGAGCCCCCAAATAGGGTGAACGAAGAAATCTCTATTTTTGATGATGACATGGCTGAGTATGCCGCGAGAAAGATAATCGGACCTCAGTCAGAGTTACAGAAACTTAGAGAACAAGTAGAGTCAGTTACCCGCAAGATGAAGGGAAAACATGAAGATCTATTAGACTATAATGCGATGACTTTCAAAGATTAGTTGCCTCCCCAGTTTAAGATGTCTGACATGGCCAAGTTCAACGGAAACGGAGATCCTAGGGTCCATCTCCGACAATATGTTTCAGTGATGAGTTAAGTGGGTTTGTCGAAGCGTCAGGTGAAGAAGATGTTCGAGATGTCACTGGAAGGGGCGCCCGTAGTATGGTATCATGGCCTGGAGAGAATGGTCAGGGATGACTGGAGGGCATTAGCAGAGGCCTTATTGAACCAATATGTTACAGATATGGAGATTGACTTGTCGCTCCGTGACCTAGAAAACACCAAACAGAAGCTAGAAGAGACCTTCAAAGATTATGTGGATCGCTGGAGAAGCCAGCTCTTGAAGATACAGACACGACCCATCAGAGAAGGACCAGATTAAGATGATCATTAAGGGCACCAAACCCTCCATTTATAATAAGCTGAGAAGGATGACCTCCATGATTATCGACTTTCGACAGTTAAGAGAAACTGTCACATATATCAAAGAGGAGGAAGCCGAGAACAGAAAGTTTTACGGCCAGAATAGAAAGACCATTGGGGGGCCTTCAGGGACCAAGCTCACTCATGCTGAGGTCACCACCATCAGAAACAGGCGATTCTCCAATTTTGGTAGACCTTTGTCAAAGGTGTTTGAAAAGTTGAAGAGACAAGGACTCATAAAACCCTTAGAACCTAAACCACTTCAAAACCATGTGCCACGCCACCTCGACCTAAACCTATAATGTCACTTCCATCAGCACAAAGGCCACAAAACTGACAACTACACCCACCTTAGGCATGAGATCCAAGACCTCATTGACACCCATAAGATATCCGACCCGGAAAAAGAACAACCCAATATACACGGAAACCCTCTACCCAATTACCACTCTATTCCACCACCCACATACATGATCAACTCTGGCTTGCCCGAAAGCTTTGTCCTCCAAACTCTCAACCACCAAGCTTCTTGCATGGGGATATAGGACAACAACAATGAAGATGAAACAAAGCAGTGGAGAGATTTCTGGGAAAACTTCTTGAGCAGTGACGAAGAGAAGGTAAAAGGGATGACTCGCAGTGGATATTTTTACAGTGATGTAACGGAGAAAGGCAAAGAAGTGCTAAAAGAAGGCCTAGAGGTGACGGAGAATACGGATAACACCGAAGGGGATACTGTGTTGCGTCAATTGAAGAAGACACGGGCATAAGTCAGCATATGGGAGTTATTATGCGCCTCTCAAGAGCACATGCGTGCAATGGTAGAAGCTCTAAGCAAGATAATGGTACTTGAAGATGCAAACCCGATAATATTTGTAGGGTGGGTACAGAAAGAGGGTAGGCAGGTGATAACATTCTCTGAAGAAGATCTCCCGATGGAGGGGATGAATCACAAAAAGTCGATATTCATAAAAGCGGAAGTAAGAGGCAAGAAGACATCTTGTGTGGTGGTGGATGATGGCTCATCTAAGGTTGGGTATGCGGACAACAGATTTAAGCGCCTCTAGCACGACTATCAAAGTATATGACGATAGCAAACGGGGAGTTGAAGGGACTTTCATCACAGTAGTCAAAGTGGGCCCGATAGAAGATGAGGTGGAGTTCAAAGTGCTTGATATCCTAGCTACATTTTCTCTATTATTGGGGAGGCCATGGTTTCATAGACTTGGGGGCGTGCCATCCACTTTGCACCAGGTTATTAAGTTCCCGCATGGAGAGGAAGTCGTCACCATCAAGGCTGAAGCAGACAATGCTGTGGCTGCTTTAGACATTTAGCCTTTCGCAAGGTTCCAAGTGGCCGTAAACTTCGAAGAATGGGTAGACCCTAAAGTGGCTAGAATCATGGAAAGAATGAAATATGAGCCGGGCACAGGTTTGAGTGCTAGAGGCCGGGGAATAAAAGCACTACCAGATTTCAAGGGACATACCACTAAGAGAGGATTGGGGTATGACTCTGATGGGAATGAGTCGAAGACCAAGAAAGAAATGATGGTGTTGAGGGAATACTTTGTGAAAGTCACATGATATCAATGAGAGCCTGAACCCGTAGAAGTCAATGGGATCATAGTACCAGGATTTGAAATCTTCAAAGATGTGATGGGCAAAGAACAACGGGCAGAGGAAGTTGCAAAAGAGGAAGATAAATGGGAAGAAGAACTATTATAGTTGGAGAATTTGACTTTCGAAAAAAGCAAGAAGACGGAAGAAGACAAGAATGCAAATTACGAAGATGTTTATTTTCCTGACCTATTTGATTGTAATCCTGCATTTATTAATATAAAGCCATTGATTTTGCTTACTTGTTCGAGTCTTTTCCTGTTAGTCCGCATCATAACATGCATGACATGAGCATAATTGACATTGACTCAACAAAGACAAATGCATTTAATCTTGGTACATGTGAAAACCCCAAGGAAATTTCAATTGCAAGTGAGGTTACCTCTGATGAGCGGAAAGAATTAGAGAGAATATTAATAAAATATGCAAAAGTATTCATCTGGTCCTATAAAGACGTGCTAGTAGTGGACATGAGTATTGCCCAACATATGATACCAACTTATCCAAACATGAGACCAGTAAAACAGAAGCTCCGAAGAATGAGGCCAGAATGGGCCGAAAAGGTTAAGTCATAAAGCAGATAAATGTGGGGTTCCTAGAGGTGGTGAAGTACCCCGAGTGGTTAGCCAACATTGTGCCGGTACCGAAGAAGGATGGAAATGTCAGAATGTGCGTGGATTATAGGGACCTCAACAAAGCTTGCCCAAAGGATGATTTTCCCATACCCCATATAGACGTGTTGGTTGATAGCACGACTTTATCTACTATGTACTCATTCACAGATGGATTCTCAGGATATAACTGGGTCTTCATGGCTGAAGAAGACAAGCATAAGACTGCCTTCGTCACTAAGTGAGGTATATATTGTTACAAGGTGATACCGTTTCGACTTAAGAATGCGGGAGCCACTTATCAACGAATGGCCACTACATTATTCCACGACTTGATGCATAAGGAGATTGAGGTATACATGGATGACATGATGGTTAAATCAGAGACGAGGGCCGGACATATAAAAGCGCTGGAGAAATTCCTTCAAATGGTCGATAAGTATAACCTTTGACTCTACGCCAAGAAATGTGTGTTTGGGGTAACATTCGGGAAGTTGTTGGGGTATACGGTAGGAATGGAAGGGATAGAAGTGGACCCTGAAAAGATCAAGGCAATTACCGAGATGCCCGTACCGAAGACAGAAAAGGAAGTTAGAGCTTTTCTCAGGAAAATCTGGTATATCAGTCAATTCATTGCCAAGCTAACATTAGTATGTGAGCCCATCTCCAAGCTGTTGAGGAATGACCAGCATGTGGAGTGGAATAGGCAATATCAAGAAGCTTTTGACAAAATCAAAGAATACTTGGTTAAACCGCCCGTCTTGAAACCCCCAAGGCCGGACAAACCCTTGGTGTTCTATTTGGCCATAGAACCTGAAGCGCTGGGGGTGTGATGGTACAGGCAGATGAGACAGGGGCGGAACATGCAGTCTACTACCTCAGTAAGAAGATGCTTCCGTATGAAGCCCGCTATCATGAGGTGGAAAAGATCTGTTTGGCGGTGATATGGGCTTCCCGAAAGTTTCGTCATTACTTCCAATCTTATAAGATACAAGTGGTAGCAAAGGAGAATCCCCTAAAGTATTTGCAGTCAGTACCCTCACTGGTAGGGAAGTTGGGCAGATGGTTGGTGTTGCTGATGGAGTTTGATATAAAATACTCTACCTCTATAGTAATCAAAGGGCGAGCCGTAGTGGAATTCTTGACATTACAACTCATAGAAGGAGATCAGTATAAGTTCGAATTCCCAGACGAGGAGGTTCAAGCCATAACGGTCCAGGAGTGGAAAATGTATTTCGACGGGGCTGGAATTGTGATAGTAACCCCCGAAGGAGAAACCCTACTTATGGCTAAAAGGTTGACGTTCAGAGTAACCAACAACATGGCCGAATATGAAGCATGTGTCTTTGGACCGAAAGCACTAATAGCCCTAGGAGCTAGGGACGTAGAAGTTTATGGAGACTCGATGTTGGTAGTTCGACAGATGCGAGGGGAATGTGAATTGAAGGAAGACCGATTGAGACCCTACCTACTCCATCTCAGGAAGTTGGCACAGGCTATCCCTGACTGTAAATTCCAGCACTTTCCACAAGAAGTGAACCAAATGGCGGATGCACTAGCCACCCTAGCTGCAACTTGGGAAAACTCGGAAAAACTGGTAATGAGACCCCTTATGCTGACAACAGCTAGCAGACCCAGTTATGAGATAGAGAGAACCTTGGAAATAGAAGTCGACGATGGGAAACAGTGGTACTACGACATTCTGCAGTATCTAGAATGTGGATAATTCCTAGAAGGAGCCGGCAAGAAAGACAAAATATCCATTTAGAAATTGGCTTCCCAATATGTGAGTTTGAGGGGAGAGCTATACAAGAGACAAGCCAATGGCATCTAGTTGAAATGTTTAAGAAAAGAAGAGGCTCAAAAGGTGATGGGAGAGGTGCATGCTGGAGTATGTGGACCACACATAAATGGATTGAATTTGTCTCGCAAGATAGTGAGACAAGGATTTTACTGGTCGACCATGGAAGCTGACTGTGCAAAGCTGGTGAAGCACTGTCACGATTGTCAGGCACACGACAACTTGAACCATCTACCACCTATAAAATTGCACGGACTATTAGAACTATGGCCTTTCTCAGCGTGGGGTATTGACATGATTGGATAAATCAGGCCACATGCATCAAATAGACACCACTTCATAATAGAGGCGGTAGACTATTTTTCGAAATGGATGGAAGCCGAGTCATTTCATAATGTTACGGCGAAGTAGATGGCCAAGTTCATAGCCCGTAATATAGTATGTCAATACGGAATGCCACATCACATAGTGACGGAAAATGGAGTCTAATTTCAGGGAGAAACAAAGACGATGTTGTAGAAGTACGTGATATGGCATCACAAATCATCACCTTATAGGCCACAGGTTAAAGGGCCGGTGGAGGCGGCCAACAAAACCATAAAGAAAATACTAGCTAAGATGATGAAAATGTATAAAGATTGGGCTGAAAAACTGCTGTATGCCCTGTGGGGGTATAGAACTTCGGTGAGAACGACAAGGAGAGCCACACCATATGTTTTGGTTTACGGGATGGAGGCAGTGTTACCAGTGGAAATAGAGATACAGTCAATGCATGTACTAGCAGAGGCAAGATTACCTGAGCAGGAATGGGCCTCACAGAGGTTCAAACAAGAAAAGGTTGGCTAGGGCGTTCAACAAGAAGGTGCGTCCCACCAAGATCAGAGAAGGTGATTTAGTGCTCAAGCAGTTGAAGCCACTGATAATGGACCCAAGGGGAAAGTTCAGGCCCAATTGAGAAGGGCCCTACCTAGTCAAAAAGGTGATGGGGAATGAGGCAGTGAGACTCTCAGATTTGGAAGGGAACAGGTTCACCTAGCCCATCAACGTGGACAGACTGAAACAATACTTTGCATAAAAAAATAAAAAAAGAAAGGCTCGTTGGGTTGAAAATCCGCAAAGGACAGCCCAAGCAAAATATAGAGCATGAGTGAACAAGAAAAACGATTAATTGTAAAATCCGTGAGGAATAGTTAGCGACAAAAGTATCCTTGCAATGCAGTTCATTATTTCCTACATATGTACTAAAAAGTAATGCAAATGCCTTTATTGAAACAAATGTTCAAATTCTAGCTAACCGAGAAAGATTAGAGTCAAGTAATTACAAATCACGTCTTTTGTTTCTTAGATGCTGGACCAAAGTCAGGAGATCTAGGAAAAGGAGCGTTGGGAGGCCCCAGGGCAGCGATGGGCCACGATCGGCGTTGAGACCACTTGGTTTGGAAATGGTCCAAGAGGCAGCGAGACAGAGGCCCACTTTGGAAAGTGCACTATCCAGGGACAGGGTGATGAAGACATCCATATTGTCGAGGAACCCTGGCAAGAAAATAGAATGAGCTGGAGTATAGACTGGGAAGGGGTACGCAGTGCCCGAGGAAGTCTACGGTGACATGACTAAGATGCCACCAAGGACACATCTGTTGGGGTTGGTGCTCAGAGCGCCAATTCCCGGTTGTATTTCTTTATGAATACTTCTGTAAAACGTTATTATTATGAATAATATATGCAGTTTCTATAATATAATGTATATTTTAATTTGGTAAAGATGTAATGACTAGTCATGGTGCTGTTGCAAAAGCGTCGCAACTGACATTGAGTAGTATAATGACGTTGTCATTCTCAGACAGTTCCTGGTCAAGGTTTACACTACTTGGTCCGTATAGTAAACCCGTTGAGACCGGTACATGTCGTATACTGGAATATATGATTCCAATGGTTTCTCAATGAACCATAAGTCTTGGAGACTAGTATAGACGTGTAGGTGTTTATAGTGGATAAACACTGAACGACTCACCGAAGATTCTTAATGGATGGTACACCAACGTCAATAAGAATATTATCGGGTTGAGTAGCACTTGTGATTCTTCGACTTGAGATACAACTGTGGGCGCATGAGACATCTTCCACACTTTGATGGTAGTCACGTCACCGATCTATTTAGATCAGACCTCCGCCTATTCGTTGGATGTGGATAGATCCTCAGGGTGTCCTGTGTGCATCGAGATAGGATCCGTCAATTCTGTGTATCAGAGCACATGTAGTCCATATAATTAGCAATCAGATAAAAACCATGGGCCCGTGGTACAATTTATAAGTTAGTTCTAAATGTTCTTTTTTTTGAGATTGCTAATAGAATAGTCGACTGGATAATCCCTATAGAGATTTGACGTTTACATCTATATCTCTGGGATTTATCCGGATACCTGTGACGGAGGAATTATACATTTGCCATGACCTCGACCTGTATGATTCAGCGAGTTTATCCGTGATCGTCATAATTTACGGGTGGATAAATTATGGACACGAAATTGGATTTCGTGACGGATATGCCTGAATCTAGAGAGTCTCACTAATGAAACATACTCGTAGAGCACTAGGGCAATATTTATAAATAATAAGTGTATTATTTATTAAGTCGTTTAAAGGTTAAACACAAAATACATGTGTAGGGACCTGATAGTCATTTCCTTAATTTTTGTGTATTTGCATTTAATATTAGATTAATTCAAATACACATTAATTAATTGTCAAATTTAGATATTTGACTAATATTATAAATATATATGTGTGTTTGATATTTATTGTAAATATAATACATATATTTAATATATTTGTATTTAGTTAATTAATTAATTAATTGTTAAATGATTAAATTAATTAAAATATAAATATCTTAAAGTTATGATATTTGTTTTAATGACCAAGTTGCAATTGTTGACTAAGTTGAAAATGTCATTAAAGTGTAATGATCATTATTAACAAGTTGGCAAGTTGAACTTTAATAAAGCAAAAATTAAATATCTTGATATTTGGTATATACCAAATTCGGCCAAGGCCAAATTCATAGGGTATATATATATTTTTTTTTTCATTTAGGGTTTGAAAACCTAATACACTTAAACAAAAACTCCATTGAAGAAAGAAAAAGAAGCTTGAGAGAAAGAAAGGCAAAAATCAAGAAAAACTTGGAATTTAGTAAGTATTTCCAACCTTCCATTAGAGAGAAAAATGTTCCTCTTGTTGTGGGCTTCATCTAGAGATGTTCTTGAGTTTTTTATTCTTTATTCTTTGTATTTTTGGTGGATGAACGTTTGATAAAAGGGTTGAGCATGTATAAAGTTGATAGAATATTACTAATGATGTAGTAAGCATTCTTTTCATGGTTTTAGAACCTTGTTGCCATTCTAGTGTTATTGACCCACTCTTAAATGACCTAGATTTGTTCTATTGTTGTGGTGAGGCTTGATTGTAATGGAAGAAACATGATTGAAGTGTTGGATTTAACAAATTTGGTCTGATTTTTCCAATTTGAAGAAATTGAAAAATTAGGTTTTGAGACCACTTCCAAATTTGAGGCTTTTCATTTATATGGTGTATTTGGATGTGTATATGATGCATGTAAAATATTGGGTTGATTAGATTTTTTCTTAATGTGTTTTGAACTTTGGAAGTGCAAAATGCACATTAATATGCTTCATTGAGCCTCTCGGCTTTAGGGTTTATTTTTGGCAATTTATGTTACAATTTGAATTTCAATATGTATGACATGTTAGATTCATATATGTAATGATTTAGAATCATCCAAAATCATTTTGAACAATTTCAGATTAAAATAAACAAAATGCTTTGTTTAAGGGTAATTCGGTAAATTCACATAAATTTGATTTATAGTGTTATATTTCATAATTTGATTATTGGATAATAAAATAAATAAGTTTATTTTATTAATCCGAGAAAAAGTTTTGAAATCGGAAAATTTGATTTTCCACTGTTCCGCTGCGTTACCGGATTTCCGCAATAAAACCCCTTCAAAATGGTATCAGAGAGAGTCAGATTCTAGGCCCCCTAATATGATTAGCCCTTTAATTCAATATTTAATCATATTTTCTTAACTTTATGCATGCATGTTTTAATCTAATTTGATTGGATTTAGGGTGTATGACACTTAGCGGAAAATCCCTAATTAATAAGGTTTAAATGTAATTATGTATTTGATGCATGTTATGTGGTCTGTCTTGTCAATACGGTTTATAAATATTTCTACGTGACTACATCTGAGACCGTGCCTCTGCTGTGAGGGTGTAGCCGATAGAGATTTATTTATACTGGATGTATATTAGATACTAGATAAATTCAAGCGAAAGCGGAATCCTGAACGTGCCCTAGCTGTCAGGGTTACGTAAGAAACTTGAGTTTATCATTGAGAAGTTTAACCTTGGTACGTCTCCTTGTGGGCCTGCCTTAGCAGCGACAATGAGAAACGACCAGGACCGGAAACCCAGGAGTCACTAGTGAGTGATTGACAAATGAGTTGTCCACCTGATAAATATACGTAGGCGAGACCATGCCTCTGCAGTGAGCTGAAATATATTCACGGGATCCACTTTTCACTATTTGTATTTAATTTAATTATTAAATTTTTGTATTCTGTTTTGGGATTATAGTATTTCATGATTCAGTGGGAGGGGCATTTTTAGATTAAAAATCCATGATCTAGTTTATGCTTATGATATTATATGAAACTGCTTAACTTTCTGCTAACCATTTTTCGTGATCTATATGATAGATTTGCGATGGCGGCACCATCCACTAATCAGTTTGCGCGTATGCTTGATGCGAACAAACTTAAAGGCGCTGATAACTTTGCCGATTGGGATCTGGATTTGAGGATTGTCCTCGATTCCGAGAGGTTGGGATATGTTCTTGAGGGTCCACTGCCCCTAGCTGTGGCAGAGGACGCTACACCGGAAGAACGCGAAGTCTTCCAAGCTTGGAAGGATGATGATTTAAGGGTTAAATCATACATCTTAAGTTCGCTTTCACCGGGACTCAAGAAACAGTATTATGGCATGTGAGATGCTTATACTATGATGACACGATTAAGACAATCGTTTGAGAACCAAGAACAAGTTGTTGTTCATAAGGTCGCAATGGAACTGTTCCATGCGCGATTGGATGAGGGGCAAGCTATTAGCCCACATGTCTTCAGATGATCAATTTGATCGATCAATTGAGGCAACATAATCTCATTCTGAATGACATTCTCGGTAGGAGTGTCATTCTTGGTTCGCTCCCAGCTTCTTATCGCCAGTTTGTGATGTACTTCAACATGAACGGGATTATCTGCACCTACCAAGAGCTGCATAGGATGTTGCTCACGGCGGAAGAGAACCTCAAGAAGGGAGTACCGACTCGCCCTCCGAGACCTACTTCTCTTTCTACTTCTTCCCAGGCCTGGCCAAAGGGAAAGAAGAAGAAAGGGAAGAAGAAGGGTCTCGGTCCTCAACCACAGACAAAGATAGCAAAGCCCAATAGGGCTTCAAAAGAAAAGTGCCATCACTGCAGCAAGGTCGGGCATTGGAAAAGGAATTGTCCTGACTACATTGCCCAGCTAAGGAGGGAGAGAGCATCTACATCAGGTACATTTATTTTTCCAGTTATTGATTTATCTTTGGCTTGTGAAGCCGTTACATCCAACTGGATTTTGTATTCTGCTTGTCCCATTCACATTTGCAATTCGTTGCAGGTGCTGAAGGAAAGTAGAAGACTGAAGCCTGGAGAGATGCATTTGCGATTCGGGAGTGGAGACTCTCTGGATGCAGTTGCAGTGGGAGTATGCGAGATCTCATTGCCGAATGGGACACTTTTGTTAAATGACTGTCATTTTGTACCAGGATGTGTAACTAATATTATATCACTTTTTGTATTGGATACATAAGGCTTTCGTATTAATATTAAGAACTGTTCTTTATATTTATATGATAAAAGTAATATTCAGATCATTTGTTGTCCAAACCAGCATGGTCATTATACATTGCAAACTTCAAAAGATATTTTAAATATTGGAGTTAATAAACGTAGTTTACCTGTAATTAATAATACTGAACTTTGGCATATGCGACTAAGTTATATAGGCGTTAAACGCCATACCCAATTGGTTAGGAATGGTTTGATACCAGATCTCACCATTTAATCCTATCCAACTTGTGAATCGTGTATTCATGGCAAGATGACCAAAGCCCCATTTTCTGGTGTTGGACACCGCGCCACTAACTTACTAGAACTAGTACATTCTGATGTATGTGGTCCACTAAGTCAGATTGCTCACAGTGGTTATTCGTACTTCGTTACCTTTACCGATGATCTGTCACGGTACGGTTATGTGTATTTGATGCGACATAAATCGGAAACCTTTGATAAGTTCAAAGAGTTCTGTAATGAAGTAGAAAAACAAACTGGTCAATATATTAAATGCCTTCGATCCGATCGAGGCGGCGAATATATGAGCAGTGAGTTCATGGATTATATGAAGGAGAATAGGATTCTCGCTCAATATACTCCTCCAGGTACTCCACAACACAATGAAATGTCTGAGAGGAGAAATCAAACTTTATTGGATATGGTCCGATCGATGTTGAGTTTCACAGATTTTCCCTATTATTTATGGGGCTACTCTCTTTTAACAGCTGCACATCTTTTGAATAAGATTCCTTCAAAAGCTGTTCTTACGACACCGTATGAGATATGGTTCAGTAGGAGACCAAATCTTAGTTACATTAAGGTTTGGGGTTGTCCTGCTTATGTCAGGGTGACTCAGCAAAATAAGCTTTCGCCTCGAGGGCAAAAGTTTAGGTTTGTCGGATATCCTTCGAATACGAGGGGATATCTATTCTATGATACCGAGCATCGAAATGTGTTCGTAGCTCACTTCGTAAAATTTCTAGAAGTAGAATTTTTGTCAGAAGGTGGTAATCATAAACAGGTTGAGCTTGATGAAGTCCAACCTGAAAACAACGAACCAATGGAGGAACCTGAAGTTCAAGTAGATGAAGGAACTTCAACACACACACTCTGTAGGTTAGAAAAGGTATCTAGACCTCCTGAACGCTTGTATTTGATACAAGAAAAGAGTTTAGATGTTCTCTTAGTTGAAGAGACTGATCCTTTCACCTATAGAGAATCGATGTTGGACATCGACTCCGTGAAATGGCAAAGTGCCATGAAATCCGAGATAGACTCAATGTATGAGAATCAAGTTTGGGACTTGGTTCTGCTTCCTGAAGGAATTGTTCCTATCGGCTATAAATGGGTTTACAAAAGGAAGCGAGGGCCTGATGGTAAGGTTGAAACTTACAAGGCCCGATTGGTAGCAAAAGGTTACACACAGCGACTTGGCGTCGACTACGATGAAACTTTTTCACCAGTAGCAATGCTTAAGTCTATTCGGATTTTGCTTTCTATAGATGCGTATCATGACTACGAGATTTGGCAAATGGATGTCAAAACAGCTTTTCTAAATGGATTTCTTGATGAAGAAATCTATATGGAACAGCCGGAAGGTTTTGCATCCAGCGAAAACTCGGGTATGGTATGTAAGCTTAATAAGTCCATTTATAGACTTAAACAAGCTTCACGAAGTTGGAATCTTCGATTTGACGAGATTATTAGATCGTCTGGTTTTCTCAAGAATTCTGAAGAATCCTGTGTGTATCAGAAGGCCAGTGGGAGCATGGTCGTATTTTTAGTCCTATATGTTGATGACATCCTAATCATTGGGAATGATTTAGGAATGTTACAAAGCGTCAAAGCATACCTATGTAAGAATTTCTCCATGAAGGACCTGGGAGAAGCTTCTTATGTTTTAGGGATAAAACTCTATAGAGATAGACAAATGAGGCTGATTGGGTTATCCCAATCAACGTACATAGATAAGATATTGGAACGGTATAATTTTGGTAACTATAAGACAACAAACATACCGTTCAGACATGGGATTCATCTTTCAAAGAAGATGAGTCCACAAACAGAAGATGAGAAGGTTAGAATGTCTAACCAACCTTATGCTTCGTGTTTGGGTAGCATAATGTATGCCATGTTATGTACAAGGCATGATATCAGTTTCACTGTTAGCGTAACTAGCAGATATCAGTCCAATCTAGGTAATGACCATTGGATGGCCATTAAACATATCCTCAAGTATCTTAAAGGTACTAAGGATAAGTTATTAATTTATGGAGGAAATGAACTGCAAGTTAACGGGTATACGGATTCCGATTTCCAATCGGATCCCGATGATAGAAAGTCTACATCTGGATTCGTATTTACCCTTAACGGAGGTGTAGTTTGTTGGAAGAGTTCCAAACAGGGGTCAACAATAGATTCCACCACTGAGGCGGAATATATTACAGCTTCTGAAGCTGCAAAAGAGGCTGTGTGGATAAAGAACTTTGTCATAGAATTGGGAGTTGTCCTAAGTATCGAGAATGTGATTCCGTTATACTGTGATAATACTGGAGCCATTGCGCAAGCAAAGGAACCGAGGGTGCATCAGAAGTCGAAGCATGTGGAACGCAAGTACCACATCATTCGAGAGATTGTGTCGCGATGGGATATTGTCGTGTGCAAGTTACCGAGTGAAGATAATGTAGCAGACCCGCTGACGAAGGCCATACTTCCAAAGTTGTTTGATAAACACGTGGAGTTGATGGGTATTAGATACAATCATTATTGGCACTAGAGCAAGTGAGAGTTTTTGTTGGGGTTGGTGCTCAGAGCGCCAATTCCCGGTTGTATTTCTTTATGAATACTTATGTAAAATGTTATTATTATGAATAATATATGCAGTTTCTATAATATAATGTATTTTTTAATATGGTAAAGACGTAATGACCTTGGAATGACTAGTCATGGTGCTGTTGCAAAAGCGTCGCAACTGACATTGAGTAGTATAATGACGTTGTCATTCTCAGACAGTTCCTGGTCAAGGTTTACACTACTTGGTCCGTATAGTAAACCCGTTGAGACCGGTACATGTCGTATACTGGAATATATGATTCCAATGGTTTCTCAATGAACCATAAGTCTTAGAGACTAGTATAGACGTGTAGGTGTTTATAGCGAGTAAACATTGAACGACTCACCGAAGATTCTTAATGGATGGTACACCAACGTCAATAAGAATCTTATCGGGTTGAGTAGCACTTGTGATTCTTCGACTTGAGATACCACTGTGGGCGCATGAGACATCTTCCACACTTTGATGGCAGTCACGTCACCGATCTATTTAGATCAGACCTCCGCTTGTTCGTTGGTGTGGATAGATCCTCAGGGTGTTCTGTGTGTATCGAGATAGGATCCGTCAGTTCTGTGTATCAGAGCATAGTGTAGGCATTTCATTTTTGCATGTGAAACCCGATGATGAGTCTCAGTTGGAGGCACTACCTTTTTAGTTAAGGATATTGCGGGAAACGGTCATCGGAAGGGAATTTGTATTTCGTTAGATCCTTATTCACTTGTTTAGCGTCAAGCTCGCTTGTTGGACCTCCGTTTAGAGCACATTTAGCCTAAAAAATCCGCAAACCACTTAACCTCGGCCCAAAATCCCCGCAAGCCCCTTGGCCTTGACCTAAAACCCCCCCAAAAGCCCACACCACCACCACCTAGGCCCACACGCCCATCACCTTAAAATACACACAAATTAAATCAAATATTAAATCAAATATTAATTAAATTAAACATTAACTAAATAAAATATTAATTAATTGATATACCAAATTAAATAAGACATAAAATATAATTATACCAAATTAAAATATTGTAACTTCCTAACTAAAAAAAATCATATACTAAATTAAAGAAATATTATGCCTAATTAAAATCAATCTTAACCAATTAAAAATATTGACTTCCTAATCTAAAAAATTGTATTCCTAAACCAAGCCAATAAATATTCAACCTTCCTAATCTAAGCCAATCTTGTCTCCATCAAATCCCTTGCTTTCTTTGTCTAACACCAAATCATATCCTCTCTTTAATACCAAATATCCCTTCCTTGTGAGACAAGGAGAAATCCTAGCCCTTCTCTATATAAACAACCCAAAACCAAGCACTCCCTCCTCCCCCATTTTCACGCCCACACACACAAAAGAAGCTCTCCCAACTCTCATTCACGGCAGGTCAACAAAATAATAAACCCTAAACTGTATCCTCTCTCACGCATAACACTCTCCACTACACACCACTAGCCACATCCTCACGCTAACACTCAAAACACACGACCACTTCACAATTCAAGCCAGCTACCCTTCCACTCCTCCTCACTCAACAAACACTACTTCAAGTTCAGCCCACTTACGGCCTCTCCACTACACACACGCCACCTAAAGATCCACACTCACAGCCTATCTCCCACTCGCATAATTAGCCAACACGCCTCACACGCCAAAATCCATCAACGCATATGCTCCCCTCACGCCCATAAACTACACACACAAAGCCTCCACTCAACACTCACCAATTGCCTTAACAAACGCCACATGCCCCACTAACTCTCACAGCCCTTCAACGCCTTCAACCCACCACAAATAAACCCCCTTAAAAATCACATAACCAGCCCTCATTCTGACCCTAGAATTCGAGTGGATCACCCCTCATTCCGCCTCCCTTATTCACGCATACATGCCCTAAAACAGCCGCATCACACAACCCCACTGCACGCCCAAAACTACCCTAAAACTACCTAAAACAGTCCCGAACTGCACCCTAAAAACAACAGCCCATGGACCTCTAAAAAATGAAAAAACAGTAGCTTTGAAGACCTGAAATAGTAAGCATAAAATACAGAGAAAACAGCAACAAAACAGAGGTAAAACAACAAGTAAAATAGCAAAACAGTGAGCTAAGACGCTAAACCAGTGAACCGGAGAAGTTGAGGAGCTTTAACCCTTCCGATCTCCGTGAAACGTAAGTCCAAAAGTCGGCAAAAAAGGTTAGACTTGAGGGTATTTTTCACACTTGTTTTCAATTTTATCTTTATTATTTATTGAGTTTTCTTCGCATGATTACTCTATTAAATTGCATGTTGTGGCCCTTGAGTAGATAAATATGCATATATTGTAAAATGATGTATGTTGTGGCTTGAATAAAATGAAAAATATGTCGCCTCTCATGGTATATAGGATGGAAACCCGGACGTAAATTTCATAGCCGATTCCGAATGGACGGTTGTATGATCTGTACTCGGGATATAACTCCACGTACCACTTGAGTAAACGGCGCATTCTTTTGTTTTATGTTGCTTTGATTTGTTTGTTATTCGTTATTTGAATTCCTGCATTTATTTATTTGATGTGTTCATGAGATGGTATTCAAGCATGATTAGCCATTTATTTTGCGTTACGTTTAGGTTGTTCTTTGTTTTTCGCATTATATGATCGAAGTATGTTCATGAGATTGCCGTGTGATATTGCATTTTTGCCGTTATGATGATTACTTTCATGCATGTGAAATTAAAAGTAGAATTCTCCTTGGAAATATGTTGCTTAGGCTTGGTTGAATTATTGCACAAATCATTTTATTACAAGTGACATAAGTAAGGGACCATTCCGAACCCAACGGTTTGAGGTCTTCCCTTGCGAGGGGTGAGTGTGGCCTTAAATCTCATTTTCCCGGTTCACACCGGGTGGCGACTTTATTATTCTCCGGTTTAGTCCCCCGCGGGCTACTCCGTATTCCCAACCGGGCTGCGAGCCCGGGACAGCATGCGTCGCCCAGTTCCTGTGTCCCACAGTCTGGCGACTCCACTGGGGATAGAGAATCGGCCCCGAAATAATATCTTGTAATATTATGATTTGTGCTTTAATTGACCGTGTCTACCGTGGGTTAAAAGGGGTTTAATCAAAGGCATTTTGAGGCTAGGTAATGGTTTGGTGTCTTCCTTCACTCACTACCTTTCTAGAAGGAAAAGCTGTGAAGGCACCTAGATAGCCATCTACTCGTAGCCTATTGTGATGGACTAATTTGGAGGACTCGTTGTTTATTCCTGACACCAAGCGATAAGAGCCTAAGAGGCTTGGGTATTTAAGTGAGCCTCGCTCCACCCTCCATCTGGGGAATCTACAACGGGAAGTCCATTTGACAGTTAGTCACACACCATAGCTCGTTGGCACGTACCTTAGTGTATAAAAAGGGGTGCGCTCACTTGGTCGCTCGAACCCTTGAGTTGGGAGACCTAGTTGTGGGCCATCCTTCGCCGGTGAGAGCCTTTATCTACACTCTTGTGAACCCACACGTAGACCGGGGTTGTATGACCTATAGCAACTATTTCCTTGTGTTTGTGGGCCATCATCATTTGGATGCAGTTGGACTTCTTGTCAGAAATGCGAACTTGTTGGGCCATTTAAACTGGGATGAGTTCATATCCTATGACAATTGGGCCAAAAGCTTCTGAAATGTTGATGGGCCGCTTTGTAGAAATTGTTGCTTTATGACTGGATTATCTATTATATGCTTGTGTCTGGAGAACATTGTCATTTGGATCCATTCGACTTTTGTCATGAGATATGGCCTTGTTGGGCTATTTAAACTGGGACAAGAACGTATCTTATGATGATTGGGCCAAAAGCTTCTAAAACGCCAATGGACCATTATATGTTTGTGTTTAGAAACGTTATCATTTGGATACGGTTGGACTTCTTGCCATGAGATGTGAACTTGTTGGGCCATTTAAACTGGGACGAGTTCACTCCTATATGACAGTTAGCCCAAAAGCTTCTAAAATGATGATGGGCCGATTTGTGTGAAAATTTTAATGAGTTGATATATTTCTTGTATCGCATGCATCACATGCACCTCATGCATACATGCACCATGTTAACCCCCTTTTGTCTTGAAAGCCATCATAGATACCCGTTGGTTAGGGAAGATGGCAGACTTGTCAAAAGACCAAGCAGCCGCCAAGAGAATTAGCAGAACACCTAACCCAACGGGATGGGAAACTCATTCACGCATGCATGCATACACGTAACGTATCCTGCATTCCTTTTCGTGTTTGTTCTATTTTGTAATAACAGGTTTCAGAGGAGAAAAAGAGAAAGTGTCAAATATAAGCCAACCAGAAGCAGCAACAGTACAATGTCAGTAGTCTTAGGGATGAGTCCCAAGGTTGAGGCCCATATCAGTATCAGTCTGGGGCGAGGCCCATATCAGTATCAGTTGGGGGCGAGGCCCATAACAGTATCAGTTGGGGGCAAGGCCCATATCAGTATCAGTCTGGGGGCGAGGCCCATATCAGTATCAGTTGGGGGCGAGGCCCATATCAGTATCAGTTGGGGGCGAGGCCCATAACAGTATCAGTCTGGGGGCGAGGCCCATATCAGTATCAATTGGGGGAGAGGCCTACATCAGCATCATGCATCCATACATACATGCATACATATCATATACATACAATTTTTGTTTTCTATTCGCATGATTGTAGCGGCAAAGACCACCTCATCAAGTAACGGCTAAAAAATGAGCCACATTCTCGTACAACACGGTTCAGAAATAGACCGCTACCACAACAGTTGCCGAAAATGGCGCTCCAAAATGGAGTACACACAACAAATGCCGAAAATGACGCTCTAAAATGGAGCACACGCAGCAAATGCCGAAAATGGCGCTCCAAAATGGAGCACACTCATGCATGCATGCATACACGTAACACATTTTGGCATTCATTTTGTATTCCCAGGTTTTGAAGAAGAAAAGAGAAAGCGGCAAAGAACAAGCTAATCAGAAACGGTGAAAAGCACAGTATCGGATTCGGGTAATAATCCCAGGGTTGAGGCCCATATCAGTATCAATCTGGGGCGAGGCCCACATCAGTAACAGTGTTGGGGCGAGGCCCACGTCAGTTTCAAGGCCGAGGCCCGCATCAGTACCAGTCTTAGGGATGAGTCCCAAGGTTGAGGCCCATATCAGTATTAATCTGGGGCGAGGCCCACATCGGTAACAGTGCTGGGGGCGAAGCCCACATCAGTACTAGTTTGGGGCGAGGCCCACATCAGCAACAGTGTTGGGGCGAGGCCCACATCAGTTTGAGGGCAATGCCCACATCAGCATCAATCTGGGGGGCGAAGCCCACATCAGTACCAGTTTGGGGGCGAAGCCCACATCAGTACCAGTTTGGGGTGAGGCCCACATCATTATCAACATCAGTTTTGCCGGGTATGACACTCTGGGGCGAGGCCCATATCTTTATCAGAATCAGTCTGGCCGAGTATGGCACTTTGGAATGGCACTCCGAGAATGGAGCAGGGTTCGAGAATGAACAAGCCAAGAATGGAGCAAGGTTCAAGAATAAACAAGCCGAGAATTGTAATCCAAGAATGGAGTAAGGTTCGAGAATGAACCAGCCGAGAATGGCAATCCGAGAATGGAACAAGGTTCGAGAATGAACAAGCCGAGAATGGCAATCCAAGAATGGAACAAGGTTCGAGAATGAACAAGCCGGGAATGGCACTCCAAGAATGGAAACACAGTTCGAGAATGAACAAGCTGGGAATGGCACTCCAAGAATGGAAACACAGTTCGAGAATGAACAAGTCGGGAATGGCACTCCAAGAATGGAAACACAGTTCAGGAATGAACAAGCCGGGAATGGCACTCCAAGAATGGAGCAAGGTTCGGGAATGGACCGCATCACAGTAATGGTTCGGGAATGAACAAGTCGGGAATGACACTTCGAGAATGGAGCATGGATCGGGAATGAACCACACCACAGTAACGGTTCGAGAATGGACCACCTCTCATCGAAACGGTCCGAGAATGGACCACCTCTCCTCAACTTGGTTCGAGAATGGACCACCTCACAACAAAATCAACTCAACACAACAGGCAAACCAAGTGGCAGTTGGCGAGCTAGGTAGGTAAAAATGAATTGCATAGACTTTGATAAGATTGTCACTGTCACACACTGCACAAGTCCCATCAAAGTGGGGGCGACTGTAGGCATTGCATTTTTGCATGTGAAACCCGATGATGAGTCTCAGTTGGAGGCACTACCTTTTTAGTTAAGGATATTGCGGGAAACGATCGTCGGAAGGGAATCGGTATTTCGTTAGATCATTATTCACTTGTTTAGCGTCAAGCTCGCTTGTTGGACCTCCGTTTAGAGCAGTTTTGGCCTAAAAAATCCGCAAACCACTTAACCTCGGCCCAAAATCCCCGCAAGCCCCTTGGCCTTGACCTAAAACCCCCTCCCCCCAAAGCCCACACCACCACCACCTAGGCCCACACGCCCATCACCCTAAAATACACACAAATTAAATCAAATATTAATTAAATTAAACATTAACTAAATAAAATATTATTTAATTGATATACCAAATTAAATAAGACATAAAATATAATTATACCAAATTAAAATATTGTAACTTCCTAACTAAACAAAATCATATACTAAATTAAAGAAATATTATGCCTAATTAAAATCAATCATAACCAATTAAAAATATTGACTTCATAATCTAACAAATTGTATTCCTAAACCAAGCCAATCAAATATTCAACCTTCCTAATCTAAGCCAATATTGTCTCCATCAAATCCCTTGCTTTCCTTGTCTAACACCAAATCATATCCTCTCTTTAATACCAAATATCTCTTCCTTGTGAGACAAGGAGAAATCCTAGCCCTTCTCTATATAAACAACCCAAAACCAAGCACTCACTCCTCCCCCATTTTCACGCCCACACACACAAAAGAAGCTCTCCCAACTCTCATTCACGGCAGGTCAACAACATAATAAACCCTAAACTGTATCCTCTCTCACGCATAACACTCTCCACTGCACACCACTAGCCACAGCCTCACGCTAACACTCAAAACACACGACCACTTCACAATTCAAGCCAGCTACCCTTCCACTCCTCCTCACTCAACAAACACTACTTCACGTTCAGCCCACTTACGGCCTCTCCACTACACACACGCCACCTAAAGATCCACACTCACAGCCTATCTCCCTCTCGCATAATTAGCCAACACGCCTCACACGCCAAAAGCCATCAATGCATCTGCTCCCCTCACGCACGTTGCACCCACTCACGCCATAAACTACACACACAAAGCCTCCACTCAACACTCACCAATTGCCTTAACAAACGCCACATGCCCCACTAACCCTCACATCCCTTCAACACACCACAAATAAACCCCCCTAAAAATCACATAAACCAACCCTCATTCTGGCCCTAGAATTCGCATGGATCACCCTCATTCCGCCTCCCTTATTCCCGCATACATGCCCTAAAACAGCTGCATCACACAACCCCACTGCACGCTCGAAACTACCCTAAAACTACCTAAAACAGTCCCGAACTACACCCTAAAAATAGCAGCCACTGGACCTCTAAAAAACGCAAAAACAGTAGCTTTGAAGACCTGAAACAATAAGCAGAAAATACAGAGAAAACAATAGCAAAACGGAGGTAAAATAGCAAGTAAAACAGTAAAACAGTGAGCTAAGACGCTAAACCAGTGAACCAGAGAAGTTGATGAGCTTTAACCCTTCCGATCTCTGTGAAACGTAAGTCCGAAAGTCGGCAAAAAAGGTTAGACCTGAGGGTATTTTTCACACTTGTTTTCATTTTTATCTTTATTATTTATTGAGTTTTGTTCGCATGATTACTATATTAAAATGCATGTTGTGGCCCTTGAGTAGATAAATATGCATATATTGTAAAATGATGTATGTTGTGGCTTGAATAAAATGAAAAATGTGTCGCCTCTCGTGGTATAAAGGATGGAAACCCGGACGTAAATTTCATAGCCGATTCCGAATGGACGGTAGTATGATATGTACTCGGGATACAACTCCACGTACCACTTGAGTAAACGGCGCATTCTTTTGTTTTATGTTGCTTTGATTTGTTTGTTATTCGTTATTTGAATTCCTGCATTTATTTATTTGATGTGTTCATGAGATGGTATTCAAGTATGATTAGCCATTTATTTTGCGTTACGTTTAGGTCATTCTTTATTTTTCGCATTATATGATCGAAGTATGTTCATGAGATTGCCGTGTGATATTGCATGTTTTCCGTTATAATGATTACTTTCATGCATGTGAAATTAAAAGTAGAATTATCCTTGGAAATATGTTGCTTAGGTTTGGTTGAATTATTGCACAAATCATTTTATTACAAGTGACATAAGTAAGGGACCATTCCGAACCCAACGGTTTGAGGTCTTCTCTTGCGAGGGGTGAGTGCGGCCTTCAATCTCATTTTCCCGGTTCACACCGGGTGGCGACTCCATTATTCTCCGGTTTAGTCCCCCGCGGGCTACTCCGTATTCCCAACCGGGCCGCGAGCCCAGGACAGCATGCGTCGCCCAGTTCCTGTGTCCCACACATAGGTAGTCTATATGATAAGCAATTAGATAAAAACCATGGGCCCGTGGTATAATTTAGAAGTTAGTTCTAAATGTTCTTTTTTTTAGATTACTAATAGAATAGTCGACTGGATAATCCCTATAGAGATTTGACGTTTACATCTATATCTCTGGGATTTATCCGGATACCTGTGACGGAGGAATTACACATTTTCCATGACCTCGACCTGTATGATTCAGCGAGTTTATCTGTGATCGTCATAATTTCCGGGTGGATAAATTATGGACACGAAATTGGATTTCGTGACGGATATGCCTGAATCTAGAGAGTCTCACTAATGAAACATACTCGTAGAGCACTAGGGCAATATTTATAAATAATAAGTGTATTATTTATTAAGTCGTTTAAAGGTTAAACACAAAATACATGTGTAGGGACTCGATAGTCAATTCCTTAATTTTTGTGTATTTGCATTTAATATTAGATAATTCAAATACACATTAATTAATTGTCAAATTGAGATATTTGACTAATATTATGAATATATATATGTGTTTGATATTTATTGTAAATATAATACATATATTATATTTGTATTTAGTTAATTAATTATTATTTAATTGTTAAATGATTAAACTAATTACAATATAAATATCTTGAAGTTATGATATTTGTTTTAATGACCAAGTTGCAATTGTTGACTAAGTTGAAAATGTCATTAAAGTGTAATGATCATTATTAACAAGTAGCAAGTTGAACTTAATAAAGCAAAAATTAAATATCTTGATATTTGGTATATACCAAATTCGGCCAAGGCCAAATTATAGGGTATATATTGTTTTGTTTTTCATTTAGGGTTGAAAACCTAATACCACTTTATCAAAAACTCCATTGAAGAAAGAAAAAGAAGCTTGAGAGAAAGAAATGCAAAAATCAAGAAAAGCTTGGAATTAGTAAGTATTTCCACCTTCCATTAGAGAGAAAAATGTTCCTCTTATTGTGGGCTTCATCTAGTGATGTTCTTGAGTTTTTCTATTCTTTATTCTTGTATTTTTGGTGGATGAAAGTTTGATAAAAGGGTTGAGCATGTATAAAGTTGATAGAATATTACTAATGATGTAGTAAGCATTCTTTTCATGGTTTTAGAACCTTGTTGCCATTCTAGAGTTATTGAACCACTCTTAATGACCTAGATTTGTTCTATTGTTGTGGTGAGGCTTGATTGTAATGGAAGAGACATGATTGAAGTGTTGGATTTAACAAATTTGGTCTGATTTGTCCAATTTGAAGAAATTGAAAAATTAGGTTTTGAGACCACTTCCAAATTTGGGTCTTTTCATTTATATGGTGTATTTGGATGTGTATATGATGTATGTAAAATATTGGGTTAATTGGATTTTGTCTTAATGTGTTTTGAACTTTGGAAGTGCAAAATGCACATTAAATGCTTCATTGAGCCTCTCGGCTTTGGGGTTTATTTTTGGCAATTTATGTTGCAATTTGAATTTCAATATGTATGACATGTTAGATTCATATATGTAATGATTTAGAATCATCCAAAATTGTTTTGAACAATTTCAGATTAAAATAAACAAAATGCTTTGTTTAAGGGTAATTCGGTAAATTCACATAAATTTGATTTATAGTGTTATATTTCATAATTTGATTATTGGATAATAAAATAAATAATTTTATTTTATTAATCCGAGAAAAATTTTTGAAATCGGAAAATTTGATTTTCCACTGTTCCGCCGCGTTACCGGATTTCCGCAATAAAACCCCTTCAACATCCATGTGATGTTTGCAGTAGTAAGGCGCATCAGCAACTCATGCCATTCCGCTTAAGAAATGTTTTTCTTCATTAAGGCCCGAGCAAGGTGGTGATGAGGGCCATAAGAAATAAAGACAGGAGCCGTAGGAGGAACAATAAGTCTTAATTTCTCTCGCAACCAAATCTGAAAAAAAAAAAAGGAAAAAAAAGAAAAAAAATTTAGCTCGCTGAGTTGAAAACCTGAAAATTCGACTCAGACAAGATAAAGCAATCCGCAAAGTTGAAAATCCGAAAGGACATCTTAGGCAAAAGATAGGATGAACTTGCAAAACAAAGGGACTCCCAAGAAACCGGCTTACATGATGGTGCTTTATCCTGTCTAAACCATGAAGCGTCTCGGCCAAGATAACGAGGGAAGGATCATGACCACATCGAATTTCCCCGATGATGTGCAATAAACGATCGTCGCCTCTCGTACTATCACAACCTACTAAGAGGTATTGGGCCAAGATACAAAATAAGACTACACTCCTCCAAGGACAAGACCCTACCTCCATCTTGGAAGATACACGTAGAAGGACCTGTAACTCAATGGACGAAGCACAAGGAAACATCTTTTCCATATCTTCAGGACAGCAAAGGAAAGCGTCGGAAGCCTCCCGAGGGTATTGACATTGGAAATGCGACATCGCTGGAAGGGTAGTATGAGAACAATGCAAGCCGAGAATGACAGCAAACACCTCAAGAAGAGAGCATATTTCGAAATGTGGGAATCGGAAGACATGATTTTCAGTATACCAAAAAGATGAGGCCGCTTTCAAAAAATGCGTAATCCACATTGACCCGGTGCAGGTAGCGAAGAGCAGAAAGCTAAGCCAGGTCTGGGGATAACCAATCTACCACCCTGCGAATAAGGGACACAATGGGATCTTGAGCCATGGGATAAAAGAGAACTGAGCAATCACCAGAGGAGAATTGGCATAAGGAAACTGTAAGCAGGCCAAATGGGTGACCAAAGCTTTTTATAGGCAAAGGGCACCAAAGGCCAAGAGGATCCCTAAAGGGGTGAAGAAAACCTTCTAGCGCAAGGGATGCCTAACCAAAGATGACATCAAGCCAATAGGACAAAGAAACCCCATCAGAGTAGGGGATGCATCCATGCATACATGCACATATGTCACATACACACAATTTTTTATTTTGTGTTCGCATGCTTTGTAAAAACAAAAAAAAAAGAGAGAAAAAAAGAGGAACCTCGGGAATGATGACAAGCAACTCCAAGAATAGAGAGGAACCTCGTGAATGAGGACAAGCAACTCCAAGAATAGAGAGAACCTCGGGAATGAGGACAAGCAACTCTAAGAATAGAGAGGAACCTCAGGAATAAGGACGAGCAACTCTAAAAATGAAGACGGACTCCGAGAATGGAGAGGAATAGAGCAACCTCGGGAATGAGGACGAGCAAAGAGCCTCAAGAATGAGGACCGATCAAGTAAGTAAAAAATGCATGCATGACTTTGATAAGGTTATCACTATCACACACTGCACAAGCCCCATCAAAGTGGGGGCGACTGTAGACATTGCATTTTTTACATGAGCCCGATGATGAGTCTTGTATGGAGACACTACCTGAAAAGTTGTGGAAGTTGCGAAAAATGAATGCCGGAAGAAAGGAAAACCTCCAAAACTAGCCCCTTATCAGATTCGGACTCACTAGCCAGCCTCGAATTCGCTCAGTCAGATTCTGCTTCAAACCTTAGCCTCAGACCCGCCATGCAGCCCATGCAACCGGCCCATGCAGCCCACATAACCCTATACATAATCTTCCCAAATATGATAAAATCTCCTTAGTTATGTGAGCATCAACACTTTCCAATTTAATGAGATTCTTGGGATCCCATCCTTAATAATTGAACAAGATTTGAGATCTCTTCATCACCAAATTTATAAGATTTTATTCCCAAAATAATTTGATAATATATTTCCCGAATAAACATGATTTGTTTCCCTATTTGGAGATCCATTCAAATCATTATAAAATGGACCAAGTCATCATAAAAAATGGGGCTCTTTCTTCTTCTTTGGGGGGATCACTGAAAAACAACAAGAAAAAGAGGGGGGATCACTGAAAAAACAACAAGAAAAGAGGGAGAGAATCACAAAAAAAACAACAGGGAAAATAAGGAGAGCATCACCGAAAAAAAGAGAAAAATAGAAAATATGAACAAAAAGAAAACCCTAAGAGGCAACCAGTGAGCCGTGTACCAGTGAGCATGGACCTGAAAGCAGTGAGAAGTAGAAGGCAGAACAGGACGTAGACCTGGATGTGAAACCGGCGACAGCAGCGTGAACCAGTGAGCATGGATGTGACAACAACGTGAAAATAGTGAAGCAGCGAAGCAGAAACAATGAACCAGCAAGCAGAAACAGCAAACCAGCAGCCATAAATAGTGACCAGAAACCAGAAATAGTGAACCAGCAATCAGAAACAACAAACCAAACCTTGAAACCAATCTCTGATCCTTCCAGCGATAGCCTAACGCACTTCCGAGAAAGCAATTTAAAAGGTAAGACCTGAGGGCACCCTTACCATATTTATTTTTATAGTTCTGGACACTGCATGTCTGGCTGGACGTGAAATACATCCAGCCGGGTATGCGAAGCCCTACATAAAAAATGGCCAAAACTCTGGCCACATTTCTTCTTTGGCATTCTACTGTTTATTTTTATCTATTTATTCACTTTTATTGTTATTTTATTATTTTGCCTTTATGTTGTTTATGTTTGTTCATGATTATACGTATATGCATTGCTATATTATTTCATGTCTATTTTTTATGTCCGTTTACATGGCATTGATGATTATGTATATTATTATTCCTTGCGTATATCGGATGGAAACCCAGACGTAGATTCTGTAGCCGAATCTGAATGAACGGTAGTGCGATTTGTACTTAGGATACAACTCCACGTGCCACTCGGGAAATACTCATATATACACCGACCTCTTTCTTTATATTTTATACATTTTTACTTCTTTAGTTATTTATTTTGCATTATGTGTGTGTGATTAATTATTTATATTACATTATACTTTTCCCCTTCTTTATATTTTACATCGTTCATATTAATCTATTTCATTAATCAGTCGCCTTACATTATGCATGAATGATTTAATTATATCTTTCCGTGGAGCTATATTATTTCCATTAATATTTATGGGTGTGCAAATTTGTGTTTATTTGAATTGCATTGCATGAACTGCATAAGACTTGACTATACCATTGTGTAAACCCGTACATTATACTAGCATAAGTAAGAGACCATTCTGAACCCAACGGTTTAAGGTCTTCCCTTGCGAGAGGTGGTGCTGCCTTAAATATTTCCCAGTTCACACTGGGTGGTGACTCATTCATTCTCCAGTTTAGTCCCCTGCGGGATAATCCGTACTCTCTACGGGCTGCGAGCCCAACAGTGTCGTGGTCGCCGAACATCATAGGCATAGCGGCAAACCCCGCTTTGCTCCTACAAGTATAATATCAAATAAAGTTTCTGGTCAAGATTTATTGACACGGATCGGTTAGTAAAATCCGATGAGACCAGTACATGTCGTATATCGAGACTTGGTCCGATGGTTTATCCCAATGAACTATGAGTCTTGGGAGACTCGTATTGACGTGTATGTGTTTATTTGATAAACACTGAATGAATAACCGAAGATTTCCTAATAGATGGTACACCAACATAAATAGGAATCTTCTCGAGTCGAGTAGCATACTGGTCCTTCGACTTGAGATACCACTGTGGATATATGAGATTGTTGGACAGTTATGACCTATAGCGTCACTGTTTGTAAAAGACATTGTGTTTTTGTACAAAATTAACTATGTAGTAATGAAATTGCCTTTTACCGTTTAGTAATTTATTTACTTTTATATTCAAATGGTAAAAGTCCATATGATTAGTTCCGGATTGATATGATATGAGACAGTATCGATCTATAAAGGTTTAATCATTAAATATCTCTAGTCGCAGTATTATCGAGACTGGACATCGATAATGCAGAATAGACTAGTATTGCACTTGTGCGTGTTGTGAAGGCATAACAGCATAGTTCTCATATGTTTAAGTATTGGATACTTATGCGAGTGCGATAGGAGGTTGTGTTTTACAGATGGTACGGAAAACAGCTTCGCTCTGGATAGACCCCGCGGAATCCCATTGGTATTATGTATATGTGTCTATGGGAGTCCGCTTCAGGGTAGGTGTATTTGGTCTTAACCTGAGACTTGCATTGCTAATACTTGCGACAATCGGTAAACTCTGGTTTTGGTCGTCCAGGGCTGTAATAGGTTCTGTGTATGCCTCAACCGTGCTTATTGAGAATCGTAGTGTATTGGATGTGATGTCGAGATGGAAGTATCACTTCAGACATATGGAGATGATGATCGCGCAGGGATACGGAACTTGTTCTTTATAAAGGTTGCAACCGTCGAGATAATATGACAAGGTCAAGATTATCCGATTCAAAGAGACTAGTTGCTTGATATCCGATATGTGCTTCGTACGGGGCAGACACTATTCCAGCCGCAGGCCTTGCACGTGATCATTCGATACTGGATCTATATACACTATACTACGGTATACTACGCCTGACAAAGATCTTATATTCCAGTAAGAATGTTTCTAGAGAATTGGGTAGGCATGGCGCTTTGCTAGAAGCCAACCTTGTCTCGTAAATCGGTAAAAATGTAGTACTTGGTACGTACTTGTTCGGATAATCCGACGACCGGATTTACTGCCAACATATCTAGAGATCTATTGGGTCGCTTCCCGAAGATTCACCAATGACGTATGATTCGAACTTAATTAATCTGGGATTAATTGCAGAGAGACTTTATCTTGGATAAAGTACTATTTGAAGAGAGAGAAAGATTAATTTGGAATTAATCGTTAAAATAATATATTCGATATACTAAACGAAATTTGATTTCGACGCGGAATTAAAATTAGATTTTAATTCGGGCAAACGAGTTAATTTAGAATTAATTCGTTAGCGACGTGAATAGTAATTTTGCTAGGCATAATTATTTAATTAAATTCGATTTAAATAACGTCGCGAGGAAAGTTCGTTAATTTGGAATTATCAAACCCGAGCCCGGGAGTGTTTGCGGGCCCACTCGTATTCGGAATCGAGTGGGGCCCACATGTCACATCAACCATCACATCACTTGTCATTGATTTATTTTTGGTGATGGGTTTAGGTGGTTGGTTGGAATAGTGATATACACTCCAAGTCTAAAGCAAAGTGATAGACATTTGACTTTGTCATTTACCAACTTTGGTATATGATTTTATATTTGTTTTTGAAACAAATATAAAAGGTTTTTGAAAATCAAAAAGTCATATCTCTCATTCTCTCCTCCATTGCCGTGAATACTACTATTCACAGCTCTCTCATTTTTCAGTTTTTGTTGCAAAAACTTGAGGAAAGTGTGTATGTTTGGAACATTAAATCACATACAAGGCTAGCACCATTAAGGGATCATACAAAGGTGTTATGGGAAACTCACTCAAGAGCTTGGAAAGGACTAACTAAAGCTTGGAGCTTCTCTTCTCTTGCTTCGAGAGACTTCACTGCACAAAGGAGAATTTTGTTGCTTAACAGATCCACAAACCGATCGATGTAAGTGTGTTTCCGCCACTCTTCATCTTTATTCATGCTTATTTACATGCTTATATGATCTTGGGACATGTTTTAGAAACTCCAACAATGGTATCATTGAGCTTAATGAGCATGAAAAATTTTAGGGTAAAAATTGGGCAAAATTGATTGAAGCATGATTTGATGATAATGATTGATTAAGTATGCTTAAATGTATGTAACATTATGTTATACATGATCAATTTTATAGAAAACACATTGGATGATTTTTTCCCCAAATGAGAGGCTTGGCCGAATGCTTTACCCTTGCAAAGGACTTGGTATTTTTTGTTTGTGAGTTCATTGGATGACTTGAAACGGATATGAAATGACGATTAGTGATTCGATCAGATTGAAAAACAAAATCAGAACTTTTTCCTTACCTTGGCCGAATGCTAAAAGGCATGAAAGAGATTTGATTTTTTAATTAAATGATGTTAGACATGTGTTTAAGATAAAAATATGATTAATGGATTAAATTAGTGTTTTGGAAATATTGATTTAAAAGATTAATCATGTCATTACACTTTAATTAATCAAGTCATAAAATTTGGAATTTTAAATGTAATAAATGGGCTTTTATGTTTAATTGGGCCTTATGGGCTTGATATTGATTTTATGGCAAATAAGGGTGATTCCTTATTGGGCTTGGTAATTAGGTTTGACTCACATTGACCAAAGCCCAAGCCTAAAGAAATCAATTGAAAGCCCATCGGACTTTAATTAAACGGACATTAGATGTTAGTTGGGCTTTGAGACCCGATATGATTAGATTTGGAATCTAAGTCATTAAAGCGCATTAAAAGTGTAAATATTTAATTTGGAATTAAATAATAGAATTAGTATTGAATACGACTTAAATTGGATTTAACGAGTAGTTCGATATAATTCATGAATTTGTACTTTAAGTACTTATTCTCAAACGAGTTGGACTCGCGCAAAATCAAACCGTTGTTTGAACATTGGATGATCACATAATTAAAGACTAATTAATTGGATTAGATTGGTTGTATAACATGCCTTGAATGAATAAATGTGGATGTGTTGAATGAATAGTGGATATCGGATGGATATTAGAAGGGAAAGGGTAATTTTAGAAATTATTGTAAATTTGGAATTTATAATTTGGACCTGCGTGTCCAGCCTTGTCTCTTATTATCTCTTTGTATTCTCTTCTCACCTAATTCCCCTCATTGCAATGAGGTTTCTGTTATTGTATTATGTTATTGGGTAGAAGTAGAATAGTGCTAGCCGGGGAGAGGAAATGGAGTGATTTGTTCTAGGAACAATCTGTTTAAATATCCATCCGCATATCGCTATTAATTTACTTTTGCGCCTTATGATGTTTTAGAAGCATGCTTAAGGGTGTATGATGATGAGACCTTAACAAAGATAATAAATCGGTTGCCAATTTACGCGAAAATCCCTCAAATTATATTAAGTGATTTTTCCTTCCGTTGAGTGATTCTTACTCAAGATCCAAAGTTGGCATTGGTTTATTGGCCAAAGTCAAGACCCTTGTCAAATGCGGATGTGTTTGAATCATGAGAGTTTTGTACCATATCGGTGTCTTATCCAAGTTGTGATTTGTTGGCCAAAGTCAAGATCATTTCTTGTCCAACGACATTGATTACGAAACTTTCCATGTCAACGGGTCCCGCTTAACTGGAATCATTAAGCTTGTTGTGCCAAAGCCAAGACTTAGCTGATTCAGAGGAAATAGGTTAGGAAATACATTGGATGTATTGGCATATATATTGTATACATGTTTCGGACTTGGACGTCCACCTACCGGATCTAGGAATTGGATGAGATCCAATTGATCTTCGAGATCTACCTAGTTAAATATCATACAGCTTGTTGGCCAAAGTCAAGGTTGTGTGTTATTTAACGGGATCCTAGCCCACTAGGAAACTGGGTTTCCCGAATACTCGACAGAGGGTTAGAGGCTCGCCGAAAAATAGTGGAGGCTAGTATTGAATTTGCAATTTCATTCAGATACCTAGCTTTACGCGCTTACATAATTATTTCGTCAATATTATATTATTAGTTGGACTAATATAATGTTATTTTTCTTGTAACAGTTAGATTGTACCCAAATATCGTTGATTAGATAGTTAGACTATCGTAATCAAGATGACTGGAAAGGGAAATGTCCGAGACATTATCATGGGCGAAAATGTCTTCAAGGGCACGAACTTTGCCGATTGGGAAATGAATCTGAGGATTGTCCTTGGAGCCGAGAGGCTGCTATATACCATACAGAGACCTCTTGGGCCTAAGCCCAAACCTGATGAGCTACTTGAGCTGGAGCTTTGGAAGACTCACAGCGATGATTGTGAAACTGCTCAGTCAATTATGCTTGCTGCTATGACTCAGTATTTCCGTCGACAGAATAGGGACTTGGATCCTTATAACATGTTGGCGAGGTTGCACGATCTTCACCGATCTAACCGAAGGTCGCAGAGATATGAGTTAGTGAGGAAGCTCTTTCGTACGCGTTTGTCAGAAGGCATGTCTGTTGAATCCCATGTGGTACAGATGATTGCTGACATAGATGAGCTGGCTAACATGGGATAGTCTAAGAGGCTCAGATTACCATAGATATGATCTTACAATCTCTCCCCGACACATGTAAACAGTTCATCATAAGCTATAACCTGATGAACACTGATGATACTCTTGGAGAGTTGTTGTCAATTCTCAAGGAAGCTGAAAAGGAGCTGCTTAAGGGCAACAAGCGCGAGGCGCACTTTGCTTCGACATCTCAGAAACCGAGGGCTGGGCCCAAGGCGACTGGAGGTGTGAAGAAAAAGAAGCATAATAGAAAGGGCAAGGCCAAATCGTCAAAGGCTTCTGGGAAGCCTAAGGATAAATCTCAGGATGTTTGCCTCTAGTGCGGCAAGCGGGGTCACTGGAAGCGTGACTGCCGCGAGTACAAGGCGCTCCAGAAGGAGATAAAGGCGGGCAAGGCACCGGCTTCAGGTATGTTTGTTATTGAAATAAACATGACTACTTCTAGTTTTAAAAATTGGATTTTTGATTCAGGTTGTGGCACTCATATATGTACTGATGTGCAGGATCTGCGGATTAGCAGGAAACTGGCCTCAGGGGAGATTGATCTACGCGTCGGAAATGGGGCACCAGTCGCAGTTTTGGCCGTTGGCACTTTTGTTTTAGAACTACCCTCGGGGCATGTACTTGAACTTAATGACTGTTATTATGTACCTAGTTTGACTAGGAATATTATTTCTGTATCTATGTTAACCCAATGTGGGTATACTTTTGTATTTCGAAACACTGGGTGTTACTTATATAAAAAAGATGTAGAAATTTGCACTGCTGATGCAAATAATGGTCTTTGTATTTTGAATATAAATCTATCTCCAACATATAATATAACAAACAAAAGGCTCAAAATGAGTAACAAAGATGAAACTTATATGTGGCACTGTCGTCTGGGACACATAAACAAGACTCGCATATCCACATTTTCGAAGAGTGGGTACTTGGACGGATTTGATCCAAATTCATATGACGTCTGCGAATCTTGCTTATCAGGCAAAATGCCTAAATCACCTTTTAGCGGTAAAGGTGAGCATGCCACTAAACTGTTAGCCCTCGTTCATATTGACGTATGTGGGCCCATGTCTAGCCAGGCTAGGGGTGGATACGAATACTTCGTAACCTTTACGGATGATGCATCACGTTATGGTTATGTGTTTCTAATGAGACACAAGTCGGAAACTTTTGAGAAATTCAAAGAGTTTCGACACGAAGTTGAAAAATAGACCGGCAAGAGTATAAAGACGTTACGGTCGGACCGTGGTGGTGAATACTTGAGCAACGAGTTTCTAGATTACTTGAAAGAATATGGTATTCTTTCACAGTGGACTCCTCCTGGAACACCGCAATTAAACGGTGTGTCCGAACGGAGAAACCGAACTTTGTTAGACATGGTTAGGTCTATGATGAGTCGCACTGAGCTACCTATTTCCTTTTGGGGATATGCATTAAACAGTGCAATTCTTATTTTGAATAAGGTTCCGTCAAAGTCTGTACAACAGACACCATATGAGATATGGACAGGAAAGAAACCGGGTTTCTCATTCCTGAAGATTTGGGGATGCTGGGCATACGTCAAACGTTTGGAAGGTACCAAGCTTGAACCCAAATCGGATAAATGCCTATTCGTAGGATATCCTAGGGAAACCAAAGGATATTACTTCTATCACCCACGAGAGAACAAAGTATTTGTTGCTCTACATGCGGTTTGCCTTGAGAGGGAATTCCTAGATGCAGTGTTTAGTGGGAGGAAAGTAGAACTCGATGGAAATCGAAATGATACTATTCCTGGCATTGAACCCTCAACGGAACATGAACAGTCCATCCAGGATGAGCCTGTACCACAATCTTCTATTACACAAGGACCGCGTAGGTCGGAGAGAGTCAGGAGACTGCCTGAAAGGTATGGGTTCCTGATCTCACCTCATGTAGATATTAATCTCATTGAGGATAACGAACCGGCTACGTTTGAGGAAGCGATACAAGGTATCGATTCCGCTTTATGGCAAGAAGCCATGAAGTCCGAAATGGATTCCATGTACACCAACCAAGTTTGGACACTGGTTGATGCACCAGAAGGCGTAAAGCCTATTGGATGCAAATGGGTCTTCAAGAAGAAGACCGACATGGATGGAAACGTACAAATGTACAAAGCTAGGCTTGTAGCGAAGGGGTATCGTCAATTACATGGTGTCGATTACGACGAAACTTTCTCACCCGTTGCCATGGTTAAATCCATTCGGATAATGCTTGCTATAGCTGCATATTTCGATTACGAGATATGGCAGATGGACGTTAAAATCGCTTTCCTTAACGGAAACCTGTTGGATGATGTTTATATGCAACAACCTGACGGTTTTATCATGCCTGGACTTGCAAACAAGGTTTGTAAGTTAAATCGGTCCATTTATGGACTGAAGCAAGCATCGCGGTCATAGAACCAACGTTTTGATGAAATCATAAAAGAATATGATTTCATTCAAAACGAAGATGATCCTTGTGTATACAAGAAGGTTAGTGGGAGAGCACTGACTTTTATTGTCCTTTATGTTGACGATGTATTGCTAATAAGCAATGACATTCCATATTAACGTCGGTGAAAGCTTGGCTTTCATTGAAATTCTCCATGAAAGATCTGGGAGAAACAGCCTTTATTCTGGGAATAAAGATCTACCGAGATAGATCTAGAAAGCTGCTTGGACTTTCCCAGAGCACGTACATTGATAAAGTGTTGAAGAGATTCAACATGGATCAGTCCAAAAAGGATTGTTGCCAATATCACATGGTGTCTATCTATCTAGGGACATGTGTCCTAAAACTCAAGATGAGAGAGACAACATGAGTCGGACACCGTTCGCCTCGGCAGTCGGATCGATCATGTATGCCATGATATGTACGCGACCTGATGTCTCATATGCTTTGAGCATGTGTAGTCGCTATCAGGCCGATCCAGGTGAAGGTCACTGGATGGCGGTTAAGAGTATCCTTAAGTATCTTAGACGAACTAAGGACGCCTTCTTAATCTATGGAGATGGAGAACTTGAGGTATCTGGGTATACCGATGCAAGTTTCCAAACCGACAGAGACGACTTTAAGTCACAATCAGGGTACATATTTTGTTTGAATAATAGAGCAGTGAGCTGGAAATCTTCCAAGCAAAACATTGTTGCCGATTCAACAACAGAAGCGGAGTACATTGCTGCAGCTGAAGTGGCAAAGGAAGCAGTTTGGATCAGGAAATTCCTAATTGGATTAGGAGTAGTTCCGTTAGCAGCTGAGCCCGTTCCATTGTATTGTGACAATAACGGGGCTATAGCGCAGGCTAAGGAACCGCGGTCTCATCAACGGTCCAAGAATGTTCTTCGACGATTCCATCTGATACGTGAGATCATACATCGTGGCGATGTGAAGGTCGAGAAGATTGCATCAGATGACAACATAGCAGATCCGCTGACGAAAACTATTTCACCGCAAAAGTTTGAGTGACATGTACATAGTTCAGGTATTAGATGCTTGAGTGACTGGCTATAGGCCAAGTGGGAGATTGTTGGACAGTTATGACCTATAGCGTCACTGTTTGTAAAAGACATTGTGTTTTTGTACAAAATTAACTATGTAGTAATGAAATTGCCTTTTACCGTTTAGTAATTTATTTACTTTTATATTCAAATGGTAAAAGTCCATATGATTAGTTCCGGATTGAGATGATATGAGACAGTATCGATCTATAAAGGTTTAATCATTAAATATCCCTAGTCGCAGTATTATCGAGACTGGACATCGATAATGCAGAATAGACTAGTATTGCACTTGTGCGTGTTGTGAAGGCATAACAGCATAGTTCTCATATGTTTAAGTATTGGATACTTATGCGAGTGCGATAGGAGGTTGTGTTTTACCGATGGTACGGAAAACAGCTTCGCTCTGGATAGACCCCGCGGAATCCCATTGGTATTATGTATATGTGTCTATGGGAGTCCGCTTCAGGGTAGGTGTATTTGGTCTTAACCTGAGACTTGCATCGCTAATACTTGCGACAATCGATAAACTCTGGTTTTGGTCGTCCAGGGCTGTAACAGGTTCTGTGTACGCCTCAACCGGGCTTATTGAGAATCGTAGTGTATTGGATGTGATGTCGAGATGGAAGTATCACTTCAGACATATGGAGATGATGATCGCGCAGGGATACGGAACTTGTTCTCTATAAAGGTTGCAACCGTCGAGATAATATGACAAGGTCAAGATTATCCGATTCAAAGAGACTAGTTGCTTGATATCCGATATGTGCTTCGTACGGGGCAGACACTATTCCAGCCCCAGGCCTTGCACGTGATCATTCGATACTGGATCTCTATACACTATACTATGGTATACTACGCCTGACAAAGATCTTCTTATATTCCAGTAAGAATGTTTCTAGAGAATTGGGTAGGCATGGCGCTTTGCTAGAAGCCAACCTTGTCTCGTAAATTGGTAAAAACATAGTACTTGGTACGTACGTGTTCGGATAATCCGACGACCGGATCTACTGCCAACATATCTAGAGATCTCTTGGGTCGCTTCCCGAAGATTCACTAATGACGTATGATTCGAAATTAATTAATCTGGGATTAATTGCAGAGAGACTTTATCTTGGATAAAGTACTATTTGAAGAGAGAGAAAGATTTAAAAACGAAATTCGATTTCGACGTGGAATTAAAATTAGATTTTAATTCGGGTAAACGAGTTAATTTAGAATTAATTCGTTAGCGACGTGAATAGTAATTTTGCTAGGCATAATTATTTAATTAAATTCGATTTAAATAACGTCGCGAGGAAAGTTCGTTAATTTGGAATTATCGAACCCGAGCCCGGGAGTGTTTGCGGGCCCACTCGTATTTAGAATCGAGTGGGGCCCACATGTCATATCAACCATCACATCACTTGTCATTGATTTACTTTTTGGTGATGGGTTTAGGTGGTTGGTTGGAAGAGTGATATACACTCCAAGTCTAAAGCAAAGTGATAGACATTTGACTTTGTCATTTACCAACTTTGGTATATGATTTTATATTTGTTTTTGAAACAAATATAAAAGGTTTTTGAAAATCAAAAAGTCATATCTCTCATTCTCTCCTCCATTGCCGTGAATACTACTATTCACAGCTCTCTCATTTTTCAGTTTTTGTTGCAAAAACTTGACGAAAATGTGTATGTTTGGAACATTAAATCACATACAAGGCTAGCACCATTAAGGGATCATACAAAGGTGTTATGGGAAACTCACTCAAGAGCTTGGAAAGGACTAACTAAAGCTTGGAGCTCTTCATTCTCTCTTGGCCGAGACCTTCACTGCATAAAGGAGAATTTTGTTGCTTAACGGATCCAAAAACCGATCGATGTAAGTGTGTTTCCGCCACTCTTCATCTTTATTCATTCTTATTTACATGCTTATATGATCTTGGGAGATGTTTTAGAAACTCCAACAGAGATATCCTCCACACTTTGATGGCAGTCACGTCACCGATCTATTTGTGATAGAGGGATTATACGTATGCAATGACCTCGACTTACATAGTTTAATGAGATTATTTGTGGTCGTCATAATTCATGAGTGGGTGAATTATGGACACGAAATTTGATTTCGTGACGGATAAACCTAAACTTAGAGAGTCCCACAATATGAAGTGTACTCATTGAGTACTTGGGCAACGCGTTATGAATAATATATATTATTCATAATACTTCACCAGATTAAATGAGTTAATTCCAATCGTTTAATCGGTTAAACGAAAATACATGCATTAGGAGATTTTGGTCAATTAATAATTAATATGTATTTGTATTTGATACAAAAATTTGATTAGATACATATTAATAATTTGTCAAATGAGATTTTGACACATGCCATTGATATATGTATTTTGTTATTTAGTGTAAATAAATATATATATATATACTAATAATTATATTAATTAATTATTTAGATATTTAAATGTTGAATATTTAGATAATTAAATAATATCTATATTTTATAATTGTTATGAAATATGTTTAATTATTACTGGTTACTAATAATATTAAACTTTAAGGTTAAAGTATTCAATTTGAATTTGTCTACTTTAACTTTATGTTTAATTAGATTAAATAATTCATTTGTAATAATTTTTATTACGTATGTTTTATTATCTTTGGTAACAAGTGGCATGTTTATTAAGCTTGAAGAATTCAAATTGAATTTGAATTCTTTAATAATGATTAAGTGAAATATAAATTACCAAATTACCCCCAGAGTCAACCAACCCTAGTATTTAAAGTGAAAAAATTATGTTTTCTCTTGATTAAGGCCTCCATGTTCAAAATCTGCTTCAAAGAAAGCTCCCAAAAATATTTCATGAGATAAACTTGAGAAAAAATGATCAAATCAAGAAGAAAGCTTAAGAAAATTAGAGATTTTGAGGTAATCTTTAATATTCTTAAGTTTAGAAAGTTTTTTTCTTGTTCTTAAGCATCTAGAATATTTCTAGGGTTTCTTTCTTTCTTGGATTTTGGAGCTTTTTAATTTGGAGGGTGGATTTGGAGGATGGATGCATGTGTGAAGCTAGATTGAATAAGATTAGTGTAATATTAGTTCAATTTTATCATTTGATGACTTGTTGTCATTCTAGAGTATTATGACCACTCTTGTAACTCCTAGAATTATTCTTGAGTTCTTCATTTGTGGTGACATTTGTTGGTGTAAGTATTAATATGATTAATGTTGAGAAAATTGGATTTAAAGTATGAAAAATGATATTTTTAGTTACCAAATCAGATCTGGAATTTATGTGATTTTGGTGATGAAAAGTATGTTGTATGAATTTATTGGATGTGTTTTGGGAATTGGAACAATTACCGGAAATTATTTCGGAGTTGAAATATGCGAAAACGGTGAAAAACAGTGTTACCGAGTGAGTTTCGGGCTTACCGGGTGTCTGCTGTCCAAACAGTGAATTGGTTACTATTTGGACAGCCTCAGAACAGCCCAAGTACTATTGGGGCTGACTTGGGCAGCCCCCGTGTTTATTGGTTGGTTGGTTCGGACGAAAACACGTTTTATGTCATTTTACGGAAAAACATTTCCGTAAAAGTTTCACGGTGTTTCTTACTTTTTTATGTCGTTATTTGATATCGAATAAATATGTTTAGGTAAAATATGAATGAATTATTCATATTGGATATTGAATAATTTATTTGGTAAGTTTTAAAATTTTTTAAAGTTACAATTTCGTCCGAACCGCGCGCTATTCTGCTGCGCCTCTGTGAAAACCCCAAAATTTGCATGTATTAAAAATGTTTTTCAAAAGCTAATAGAGTGTCGACCCTCAACTATAGCAACTCGAGTACGCTTACTTACAGCTTCAACTTACCTAATAGTTCATTTAGAACCCTCTTAGACTATTACAATTACAGCTCAATGTTGGGACTCACTAAATACGTTTCATGCCCTCGGGTTACGACGCTGGGGATGTTTTATCATGACAACTATTGGCAGTATATGTTTTACCAGCTTACCTTACGTGATCACGTTTATCATATATGCTTTATGTTCAAATATTCATGGTTTTCAGGAAACATCTTGAATTATGATTAAGTAAATTTTATAAGTTATTTTATTCATGTTTCTCCCTATTTACAGCGTTCGTTCACTACGTCGTACATGTAACACCCCAGTCAGTCATGCCATGTCCAGTACAGTAATTCATCATACATAACATGTAGTTATTAATATAATCATGTGTTAGTAAATTATATACCTTAGAAATCCTGAGCGGAGACTCTGGAAAAATTTCCAGTTCCAACACTTTCTTTGATAGTTAACTGAGTCACATATAAATTTTGGTATTTTAGCCCTAACTTCTGTTCCTGATGTCTGATTTTAGTGATATTTATATGGTCATAAATCTTAGACTGAGACCTACAATTTTAATGTTGATCATTTTCCTAAATTTTGATCAGAACTGGGTCAAAAATATGTTTCTTTTTTGGATGAATAATAATTTCGGGACTGGCCTTAAGATTTAGGCAAGTGGCACAATCTAAGCTATTAATTTTTCACAAAAATCAGCCCATTTTGCTATAAATATAGTCACTATTCATCATCTTTCTCTCTCATATTCATTAAAAAATTAATTTTCTCTCAAAGAAGACTCAAATTTCTTCATTCTCACGCCGTTTTTGAAGAAAAAATGATGATTCCAAGTTTGTTCTTATGCATGTTAGCTCCCTTCAATCATTTTTTCTCATAATTTTGAGATTAATCATGTATTTTAGTTTCTCCAAATTTGTGCATCATGAGCCCTAGAATTTCATTTGTGCATTTTAGCCATGGATGAGTTGCTAGCATGTATAATCCTGCAATTTATGATGTTAAAAACATATATTAAGGAATTATTGTTGAAATGCCTAATTATCCCATTTATGGATGCCATGGTCGAATTGTATATCATGTATTGGGGGTTGCTTTTGTGTTTTTGATGATGAATGATGATGGTTCATGTGTTTGGTAGTGTTGTGGCTTGAGTTCAACTTGATTTAAGTGGGAAAACTTCAAAAGTTTTATTTTTTAGTGTTGGCCGAATTTAATGAGGCTTAGGGGAATGCTTTATTTCTTAGTTTTGTTTGTGGAATCATGTTCATGAGTATGTTGTGATAAGAATTATCCTTGTTATGTTTGGTGGGATGTTGACTATGCATGAAGCCTATTAGTAAAGCTTGGCTGAATGGCATGTTAGTGAGGGCTTGTTATTGGCATGTGGGTTGTGTGAGGCATGATGATAAGCATGAAAAATGTCTCATGTGATGAGGATACACGTGTGTGAGTGGACGAATGGCGTATGTCCATGTGTGGATAGAGTGTTTGATAGTTATGTTGGGCATTTCAAGTGACTAAATTGGTTATGTTGAAATATTTTTTTTAAGCATGTCATGTCATGAGCAGTGCATGTCACATCATGAGCATGTCACATCATGTGCATTAATAGCCTAGTCAAGTTTACTAGCATGTTAGTGTAGCTTCGGATGTTAAGTAAACATCATAAGTAATCATGTAATCATGTTAGCCATGCCATCATGTATACATCATGTTCATGCATTCACGAATCTGGTTCAATATTAGTAGTTCGAGTATGCTAACCATACTTGAACACATGTTCAGTTATACATTTCGTCGAGTCTTTCCAGCAACATTCAAGCATATTAATGTTAGACGTCAGTTTGTGAGTAGACGCTTTCTTTCCATTTCTCTTTAATGCCTTTCAGTTATTTATTCTTTGTTGAGCTATCGTTTATAACTTGTATTTTCAGTTCATTGAATTATTTTGTATCCTCAGCTTATGTTTTCATTTGGAATTCTTGATTATGTTTGTATCTTATTCTTTCAGTTCAGGCTCTTGAATTATGTTTCCATTTTATGTTTTAGTTTGTATTCTCAGTACATATATTTCTTTACGTATTCAGCTCATGTATCTATATTGCATGTTTAGTTCCCATGTTAGTTTATGTATTCAGCTTAGGTAAACAGTTACGTTTCTAGTTCATGTTAGTAAATCAATATTTAAGTATTTAGCTTATTCTTAGTGCATGTTTGGTAATTCATGTTTAGGATCCATGTTTCAGTAAGTATCAGTCATGTATTCAGGATTCAAGTGCAGTTAGAACTTCAAGTTTTACAATTCATGATTAGGCATTTCAGTTCACGTCATAGGTTCCCAAATGTTTCCACCTTAGTTATGTTAGATTCAGGACATGCACGTACCATGCATGTCAGTTTTCAAGTTATGTTTTCCATATATATGCTTATGATATATATTTTCACAAAAGTAGTTGTATGAATTTCATATTACGTTTTAGAAAATGGTTTTATAAGTATATGCATATGTTTTCACACCACCAGTTTAGTGCCATCCCCTCACATTTAACATCATAGGTTGCTTTCCTTGGAGTACTGATCACCTCCACAAGCTCATGTTCATGTTCACGTTCCCATGCCTACGCGGTGCTTGGTCCCGCTAGGTAGGTTTTACGCCCCCATGTTATTGTGCCGGTGTGATTTTTATGTTTTAGGACATATGTAAGCGTACGCGGGGGTAATGACTCAATCCTAGTACGTATGGCGGAGATGTCCTAATCCCCATCGTTACACATATATGTTTTTAGATCAAGTACATGGTTTTATGATTACACTTCAAACATGTTTATGGATTTCAGAATTTAGATCACGATATATTTTCAGTAATAGTTACATGTTTCCAGCATGTAGTATAATTATCATATCATATGCATGTTTTACAAGTTGCACATTTTGTTATTGGATCATGTCATATCATGTAGTTCACTCATGCATGTCATGTTTTTAGGAATTCATGTTCGGTACATGTAGCTTCGGTGCAGGTTAGGCAAATTCAGGTTAGGTTAGCATGTCATTAAAACCATGTTATGTTTTTTTATATATACAAATTATATTTTTTAAGATAATGTACATGTTTACAGATTTTCAGTATATTTTTCATGATCACATGTATAACCATGATTCACGACATGTCATAGCTTTAGTTAGGCATGTTAGGTTCAGTTACCATGTTTAGAATGCATAGTTATAGGTTAGATCAGACAATTTCAGAATATGATCACACATGATGTAAGTCATATTTCAAGCGTATTGTGTTAGTTCCGGGTCAAGTTCATGAATTAAAGTCATGTATTCATTCTTGGATTTCACTTTCATTTTAAGTCATGTCAGTATTTTTTTAGTTTTCAAGTCGTGTATCAACCTTCTGCATCCATGTCATGTTTTGGCTTCTAATTTCCATTCGTTTTATAATTTTTGTAGTTCATGCACAGATTAGGTAAAATCCAAGCCACCACATGTTTGGGATGATTTTGCCATGGGTTTGGGCGGTTTGGTATTAGCATTCACCAGTCTCATGTTCAAATACTTTTCAATTTAAGCCTCATAATTACTCATTCAGTTCTCGTCTTTAGTCCCGATTATAGTTACGTCTGATTTTTAATTTACGTTGTTAGCATGTGCGTCCCCATGTTAGAAGTACTGGTTATGATTTCCGTTCGGACGGTGTCTACCCCATACCTATTCTAAAATAGGTAACGGAACCTGTATGAGCTTGTATTCATGAACCGATACGTGTGTTAGTCTTTGTCTTTCATGCTTTCAGTGCATATGTTGTTTTCATTTACGTAATCATTTTATTATTTATATACGTGTGTTATAGATTGCAACCTATGTTCTTTTCCATGTATACAAGTTCAGCCATGTTTTATGTATTATGCTTTCGCAGTCACGCATCAAGTCAAATTTTCAGTTAAGTCATGTAGCTTTCATCTTATGCATGTTCAATTCAGGTAACTAGGTTCAACTCATATAGTTTTAGGATAAGGTATACAAGTTCAGATCAGGATAGTATATTATTAGGTACCAGATCATGATAATATTCCAAGTCGTGTTAAGAATCATGTTATGCAGTTCATGTCAGTTTCAGATCATGTACACGTACTCCCAAGTCATGATAAGATTAATAGTTCACGTCGCCACTTCCAGTTTTCCAATTCATGTTTAGTTACTTCAGCATATTCTCAGTTCTTACATTACATTTCAGTTGTTAGCATTATGTCATGATATAGTTTTCACTCAAGCTTTAGTTCCAGTTTTTCGTGTCAGGTTCTCACTTTTCCAACCATGTTCATTGTTTCTCAATTCTTGTGATCAGTTTTAGCTTTCAGTTATCCATATTTTATGTCTCAGCTTATTCTTAGCCCTCTACTATTCACTCACCAGGTCTTTCAACCCCGCTCTTTAGTTGTTTTGTAGGTCATAGGTTCATGTATGTGTAGGATAAGCATTGGAGGAGAGGAGACCCAACAACAATTATAATACACCATGGTCGTCAGAGCTGGGCCCAATAGATTAGGAATTATCAAGTCAGGCCATGAAGCCGAGTTATGTACATATGTATATTTGTTTGAGTATGCATAATTATATATTATGATCAGCCATTTATATATACATGTTTAAGTTCAAGTTATGAATGCAAGTTATATAATTATGTTTAACATGTTTACAATAGTTTCATGATCACAATAGCATGATAGACATGCATGTGATTAGTCGATCAGTAAGTCAATAGGTGCATGTCAAGGGTTCAGATGATAGATAAGCCGTCTTCTACCAATCACATGTCCGAATTTCCTGGGGTATGATAGTACCAATGACTTAACCCTCCCCCATCTAATTAGTTTTAGTTGCAGGACTCGTTGATAGTACTCTTTTGGTGAGGTCCTTTTTTGTTAGATCAGCCAGCTTGGAGATGATGGACACAACCTACAGTCATAGGGTCATCGTCCCATGGGTCCATTATGAATATTTTGTCATAGTAGGCCATGAGGCCGATTGATGTCATTGTATATGGACATGTTGTGTAAAAATTACTTTATATCTCTTATGAGTATTGAAAACCAATTATGCATGTTTAATTTCAGAATTGGCTATAGTTATATTTCAACAAACGCATCCATATGAAAAATTCTTGCATGTGCCATCAAACATATCACCACATACACATAAACATTAAGCTCATTTCATGTCTCACTTCATATCATATCAATAACAAGGATCCATACCTATGGTAGTCGATTATCCTAACCATACGTAATCTCGAACTTCGCTCTCAAGAATATACCTTAACTATCCTCTTTTAACCTAATATGTCAATCATATATATATATATATATATATACAAAAATCAAACATGAAATCCCCAATTTAAGTTCTCATCGCATGGGTTACTTACCTGGCTTCGCGAGCACTCTCAGTCCTAGTCACATTTGTCAAAACAAATGGAAAAATATTGTCAGAAATAATACTTACGGAGTTCTCGACTAAACTACCATAAAATCCCGGATCTTTCCAGAATAACCAAATCATGTTCGTTTTCAATGTTTTCAGTTTCAATAATCTTAAAACACCATTACATATTATTCCAAGCCACTAGTTCACCTAAATTCTCGGTTTATGCGTTTTTAGAAAATCTTCCGAAAGTTTACGCAAATGCTATGGAAGGGTCCCAAACCCTCCGAACCTACCCAGATTTATCCAAACATGTTCATAATATCATATATAACTCATAACTATCATTAAAATCAAAACACATCATTATATGCAAAAACCCACTTTTACCGAAAACTTGCATATTCTATCGGATTGATCAAACTCGTTCTATTTTCACTCGGATTCTACCGAATGCTCATATTCAATATATTAATACTCAAAAAATTCAATTTATATCAATACTCTACTCTACGAAGCTACTAGATACATCTGAACATTTAACTAAAAACTTGAAATTAACGAATTTTTACCGGAAGGTCTTACCGAGATTTTGAGGGCATATATGGACTCTAAACGATCCCACGAATGCGCTGGACTCGACGGAATTCCGATCGGATCTAATGTTCACTCAAAATTATTGTTCATCATATATTTTTCTCCTCGTTTTGCATGCAACCGAGCACAGATCGAAAAATCCGTCACCGCCAACTTGTAGTACTATCTGGGAGCTTCGATTTGGCCGGTGGCTCGGGGAATGAAATGAAGCAAAGAGCCGGGATTGGTACACCCATGTGTGTGAGTTTCTCTCTCTCTAACGGTGGTTTCCGACGTTCCAGGCATCACCGCCGGCCACCGTTGGACTCAGGGTGGCCAGATGCTCCACTTGATGCCATCGCGATGGCCGGCCGAGGCCAGACGGCCGACCGACGAGCTGCTGCCCCAAATCGTCAAAAAGAAGAAGATGGGTCGAGTGAGAGGAGTGGAAAACTTATGCCATTTTTTTTACAATTTCTGAAAACTTTATGGTATTTGTAGGAAACTTTCTAAAATTTATAATATGACCCCGAAAAATTATAATCAGGCCCATGTCATGGGGTTTTCATGGAAAATCTCATTTTTGAAGCCCTTCTGATGTAAATTTCGAAACGTGTTCAACATGAAAGTTGTTCGTCTCGGAAAAACAAGTTTGATGGTTTAAGAATCAATTCAATGGAGTTCGTTTGCTATCTCTATAGCCGAAACAACAAACTTCTTTCGTATAGAATAATATACATAAATCAAGTAAGCGGTTCTTTAAAGTCACGCGATTTCCAATGCATCAAATCTCTATTTTAAAATATTTCGAGCTATATTTCAACACTTAATATCTTATTCTCCATTATAGTCTCACTCCGAGACTCGATCTGTAATAAAAAAATCCTTCTAGAAGAGTTTCCGAATTTTTGGATATTACAATTCTCCATTCCTTATAAAATTTTGTCCCCGAAATTAATTCGCCCTTATACATGCCGATCTGATTCACAATGCATACATGAAAACTCTCTAATCCATTTCTAGAAATTTTCTAGCTCTATTCATCATTTGCATACTTAACTACTGAGGCTAAAGGCTAACTCTTTTTCATATCTATAGCCTTCAATTGTTCGTCAATGGTAAACTATACTAACTTGGTTCTTAACCAGATAACCTAACTAGCCTCTAACTGTGAAGGTTTAATTCACCCCTTCCAACTTTAAGCACAACTACGAGACTACTCTGAATCCTTTGTCTCTCAAAGGTCTCAATCACATGCCTTAGAATCGCTAATAACCCTTTGGCCTTATGTTTTGGATTCTCTACTCTCAATAGCTCATAAGGTTTCAACTCAAGGTAACTTCATCTAATAGGAAAACAACTAGTCTATACACATCAAAATAAGTCATCCACAGACTCTAATACACTCAGACTATGTGCCAAGTAGAAAATCATATCATATTCATATTACAAACAAAGACCTACATGGTCTATTCAAAACAGAAGAAATTCTCTGATAAATGGATACCCCACAGTGCAGTCACTGACTCTAGACCATGCTACTGACTTTTAAACCATGCTCTGATACCAACTTTGTAACCTCCCACCTAATACCAGGATACTACCGGCAGGAGACAGGAAAATTCATCTCCATAAGTCTCTGATGCTCCTAAAATTTCGGCATGACCTATGTTAAAAATCATGAAACCTAGATCAAAATCCAGCACCTCGAGGTGACCTGAAATTAAATTCAAAAGCAACTATATCAACTCATGCAAATCAGCCTTCAGCCTGACAAATCTCAACTCAATACAAATAGGTCTCCGAACTGACATTAGACAAATAACTACAAACAACTACGTGCTTAGCACGATTTAAAATTATACATATGATGAAATAAATAAAACTAAAAATTGTGGAAGTCCAATTACATATCCCAGAATCATACAACGACTCAAGACCCACTTGACTGCATCGGGGTGAGCCATTGTCTTCAAGATGCCTCTAGTAATCTTCTAGCTCTTTAAGTCCAATGCACACCTGTAAAACTAGCAGACTGTTAAGGTGTGAGCTATAAGGCTCAGTAAGTAACTCATGCCTTATGTTAATACATCAAGTAATGGTAAGAACTTAAAAAGAAATCGGATATATGTAAATATACATAAACTTATAAATCTCATCTTTATCTGATGACCCCTTACATGTATAATACTTTGATAAAGTTAGTGACCAGCGTGATCACACATGTATAACACAAGCACATGTATCGTTCAAGTAGTATAAATGTATCGATCACACGAGGAGTTAATACCTTAGCTATTAATTTATGACGTTAAATGCTTACGAGTACCTAATAGATTGGTTGTTTGATTGGATGTTGACTTTAAACTTAAAACAAGTAAATTAAACAGCGCGAAAGTAAATTAAAGGAAAATTCAATATTATTAAACTATCCAGGGTTGTGAATCCTTCCAATATCATTTAAAGATGAAGTGGTTATCTCATGTTTGTGTAATTTATTGGTTTACTAACCTGGAACACGAAATTATACAAAAGCCTATGTCGATGGTAAGATCTAAATATCCAGTGTAACCCAATTAATCATATGTCTATGTCAACCAAGTTACCTGAATTCATTAAGATTAAGTTCCAATTGTGGCTACCCCCGCCCGACAGGTATATGTCTATCATGTAAGGAAATCTATTAAAGGGTTATCTATCCTCAAGGTAGATCGTGGGCTATTAAGTCTAAGGCTGAAACCTAAAATTCCTTTGTCAAGTTTATTTTAAGTTTACCACATCAATCTTATTAATGGCCAATTAACAAGAAGCATTAAGCTTAAGGCTTAATAAATAAACCTTTATATTACCCAAACTATAAAATAACCCCTTATAAACCGATGATATTGGAATTCATCACAACCCCAGAATACGGGTTTAGTTATGACACATATCTAAGGCTAGTAAAACTTAAATAAAGTAAATGACATAAAGTAAAAGCTTTAAAATTAAAAAGATAAAAATACAATAAAAGAAAATGTTGGGGTTAGATGATCCACTTTTATTACTTCTAATTTAGATATCTCCCTTATTATAATATATAAAATTTGCGTGATATTACCAACCGACCATATAGACGGTATCCTGATTAAGTCAAATTTATAATTAATTCCAACCGACCATACGGGCGATATCCATGTTTAGTCTGGTTAAAACCAATTTTAAGATTAAGTCCAACCGACCATAAAGGCGGTATCCCATTAAGTCAGGTTTTAAATAGTTTATTTATTATAATTAAGGGAGATTAATCTAAATATTACTAATAAAAGCTTAATCTTTCACCCCCAGTATAGAAGAGTTACCTCCTCATGCTGAACTGTAAAATAAAACTGAAAAGTAAATAAAATAAAGTACTATTGTGTAAAATAAATAAAATAAAATACAGAAAGCTGTAAATAAACAAGCAAGATACAATCTTCTTAGTATTCTTATGGAATTCCTTAGAAGAAAGTATGAATTTAAAAATGAAATTCAGCCTCAATTTATAGGGAAATTTTGTTCTTCCACGTCGCGACGCCCCGTTGATGTTGGACGCATGGTACGGGCTTCGCGGAGATGGTGACACATGGTATTGACAGAAATATTAGCTGAATTATTGGCTTGGCGTCGCGACGTGACGCGTAAGGGTGTGCGCGTCATGACACTGACGTAAGCAATGACGTGTTTCAATGATGAGTGTCAGCACCATGTGATGGTGACATGTGCCCGACGCAGGTTATCGAATTTACTGTGATGTTGACACGTGACAGGTGCACTTTAGCAAAGGCACATGATAGAAAAATTTCTCTGATTGTGACACGTGTCCGGTGCATGTTAGCATTCTCGGCGCACGTTAGCAGATGGCATATTTTAGTAGGAAATTTACATTTTTGCCCTTTTTGTCCATTTTTCTCTATTTTGGCCCCGAATTGATTCGAGAGAGTCTTGTTATTTTATTTATCTACAAAATACCACAAAACACATCAAAATATTCACAAAACTCAAGAAACTAAACAAAATATTAAGTTAAATGGACGGTAAATATTGATATATTTATCGCTTATCACACCCCCAAACCTAACATTTTGCTAGTCCTCGAGCAAAACAACAAAATAAAATAACATAAACATCTTTAAAATAAAATAAAATTAAACTAAGCCACTTTCGTAGGGATCACGGTTGCATTTAGCGTATGCAACAAGCCTTTAAACCCCTAGGTGTCTCTAGTGGACGAGTTGTAGTCTCGTGAGGGCTTACAGTGACGATACCCACAAACGTAAATATAAAACTATTGCACACAAAAGCAAAAAGATAAGAGAAAATAGAATAAAAAAGTTAGCGACTAAACAGGTGAAACTTCTTATCCAAGTTAGTAGTTGTTTTTTTTTTTTATAAATTACCGAATAAGTAAATTCTCCGTTTATTTTTACCATTCTCCATATACACAACCAACAAAGTATTAGTCAAGTTATTGTGCCCACAATATTCATAAGTGTAGTTAAAAAGAGAGTAATATTTTTTCCTAAATTTATATCAGACTTCACACTTTTTTTTTTCAATGGAATATTTTTCTAATTTTTCCAATTTTTTATTTTTTATTTTTTTATTTATATACAATATCTTTCATCCATGTAGCGAGCTTTGGGCCAGTGACTCCCAAACCAGTTGGCTTTAGGGCACTAGGTGTTAAAACACCCTTAAAGACTTAATTACTCGGATTTCAGATATATATATTTTTTATAACATCTTCAATCCATGTAGCGAGCTTTGGGCCAGTGACTCCCAAACCAGTTGGCTTTAGGGCACTAGGTGTTAAAACACCTCTACAGAATTAATTACTCAGATGTGTTTTTCATCATTGTTTTATCCCATCGCTTTTTTTAGATGGTTTCTCCAATTAAAATATAGCACTAAATATTACAAACTTTTCAATTACATCTCATGTCTGTATGTTACCATGCATGTTGATAATACCTGTCAACTGAGCATATGAAGATCCATTTTAGTCAGTTTTAAGGAGAATTCACAAATTAAATAATTCAAAAGGAAATAAACAAAAATTAACTTGTTACGAAATAGGTTGTGATACATCTCAGGAGTGGAAATTCCTCACACAGCTATCTCACAATAATTTCACCTGATTAATCAATTTGAAAACACAAAATATTATTTATTTATTTTTTTCTAAAATTTTTTAATTTTTTTGAATTTTTTGAAAATTTTTGACTAAAAACAACACAATAAAAACAAGATACTAGTCAACTATTCTCATCCCCCAAACCTAAATGAGACATTGTCCCCAATGTCTTAAAAAGTAGAAGAAGAGTTTAGAGAACAGTACCTGTTAAGTTGAAATTCTACATCTAAAATGAAATTTAAAGGTTAAGATCCATATTTATCTGACGCTTCTTACCATGATCATTATCAGACCTGTTTATCTTGGAAAGGATAGGGTTAATTTGTGGTTCGAAGGCTAAGAGTTGGTCAATTAAATCATGGGCAGTTCTGGTTGTGAAGAGGATTTCTTTTACAGGTTTTGACACGAATCCATTTCTCCGGGCATCATCAAGAAACACACAAAGAAAATCATAAAATCCATCAGCATTAAATAACCCAATCGTTTTCTGGTGTATGTTCAAGTTCACCCATGATTAATTCATCTCCATTTGATGGTCCTATAAGATTCGTCTCCATTTGATATTCCAAAGGTTTTGGGATGATTCCCAAGATTTGACTGCCTTCTTCCTGTACAACCCTTGAAACGATCCCCGTTAGTCTAAGATTGCCACTGCCATATACTAAGTGCATATTCCTTTCAGCTATGACTCGACCCAATTCCTGTGTTGCCTCAACGAAATCTGGTTTAAAACCAACACTAGTACCGTAAAACACACAGATGTTTACAACTCGTCTTCTTGAAGTAGCTTTCATTTTTTATGTTTCTTTCTCAAATCTGGATGCCTTCAAGAGTGCAATGATGAGTTGAATTTATAAAACCTGAAAAAGGTGAGTAATAATAGCACTAATACCTGCGAAATGATAATTATTAGTTAAACAGTGAAATATATCGTGAAAGTCAAAAAGTCTGGATCATGTCGGAGAAAATAAAAGAAAATAACAAAAAAAATCACAATTATTAGTTAAATAATATTTACAAGAAGTAACAGCTTGATTGAAAACTATACGTCAGTGATAAGCTTCCCATCTAATTTTCTTAAAAATTGGCAAACAATGTCTTTTAAAATCAGATTCCCGAGACTGTATTGTTGTCTTTCTTTTCGGAACTGTGTATATAACATGTGAATTGCATAATGCACATATCCACTGGAATGCGTCTCAAGAGTCTTAGATATGTCATTGAAAGACTCCTTACTCAAGCCATCCCTAATGAATTTAATTGTATCTTCAGGGTTATCAGCACCATTCCTAAATAACGACAACGAGTATTACATGTCATACGAGCACATTTATAGCAAACACCCATTCTTTTAGCTCTTCTCTTTTTAGCAAAGGTGTTTCTTCCTAAACCAGGCAAATATGAAATAAAAGAGTCAGAGGACTCACCTGCCAATCGGACCCGTGCTTCAATAATCCAACAAATGTCAGTAGGAATACCTTTGATCATCAGAAGTCTCATTAGTTCCAAGCGAGCTTTGTAGACTTTCATTAGAGAGTTTTGAGGGAGAGAAGGAAATTGCCTTTGAAGATTTACGAGAATGTCTTCCATCTTGAAATGTGATTTTACCTACAAAATTAAACACACAAGAATAAAACACACTAAATCATAATATATATACAAATTGCATGGGTTGCCTCTTAGCTAGCGCTAAGTTTAACATCGTCAGCTAGACATGACTGCCCAAACGTTTAGGCTGGATCTGAAAGTGTGACACTTTCTTTTTGTCGCTCAAATTATTCTCCCCAGTAGTGCTTGACACGCTGACTGTTAACTTTGAATGTTTCGTTGGTGTTGGGATCAAGTAACTCAACAACTCCATATGGTAAAACCCGAATGATCACAAATGAATTTGACCACCTTGATTTCAACTTTCAAGGGAAAAATTTCAACCGTGAATTGTATAAAAACACATGTTGTCTTGGTTCCAGTTGTCTGTGCACTATTTTTCGATAATGCCATTTATTGGTATTTTCTTTGTATAATCTGGCATTCTCATAAGCCTGTAGGTGAAATTCCTCCAATTCGTTGAGTTGGTGGTGTCGATTTTCTCCTGCTGCTTATGGATCAAGATTTAACTTCATCAGTGCCCAGTACGCTTTGTGTTCAAGTTCCACTGGTAGATGGCATGCTTTCCCAAACACCATTCGATATGGGGGCATACCAATGGGTGTTTTGTAAGCTATCTGGTAGGCCCATAATGCATCATCTAGTTTTGTAGACCATTCCCTCCTTGTTGATCCAACGGTTCTCTCCAAGATTCTCTTGATCTTCCTATTTGAAACTTCAACCTGTCCATTTGACTGTGGATGGTAGGCATTGGCAACTTTATGAGTAACTCCGTATTTGGATAGGAGTGCATCGAAATATATGTTGCAGAAATGTGTACCACAATCACTGATAATTGCACGAGGTGTTCCGAAGCGAGTGAAAATATTATTTTTAAGGAAATTTATCACCACTTTTGAATCATTTGATGGCAGTGTTATTGCTTCAACCCATTTGGAGATGTAGTCTACTATAACTAGTATGTACAGTTTTCCGAATGATGGAACAAAGGGTTTCATAAAATCAATCCCTTATACATCAAATATCTCCACTTCTAGAATGTTTTGCAAAGGTCTTTCATTTCTCCTTGAAATATTTTCCGTTCTCTGGCACATGTCACATTGAAGAGCAAATAGATAAGCATCTTTAAAAAGAGTCAGCCATAACAAATCTGACTATAGGACTTTGTCTGCAGTTTTATTTCCGCTGAAGTGTCCACTGTATGGTGATAAATGACAATGTTGCAATAATTTCATGGCTTTGAAAACATTAAAGGTAACTTCTTGGTCCTGTACTTTCATGGTTAGTTCTCCTTTTTGTACATCAATAACAGTTCGACCTGTAGCCAAGAATGGTCTCCCAAGGATGATTGGTACATCTTCGTCTTCTTCCATGTCAAGGATAATGAAATCTGCTGGGAGAATGAGTTTGTCGACTTTGACCAGCACATCTTCAACTACACCTCTCGGAAATACGAGCGTTATATCAGCAAGTTGCAGAGAGACTGAGGTGAGCATTGCTTCTTCAATCTGCAGTTTCCTGTAAATCGAAAAAGGCATCAATTTAACACTATCACATAAATCACACAAATATTTACTGATGTAATGTTCTCCTATGGTACATGAGACAGTGAAACTGTAAGGATCTTTCAACTTTGGGCGAAGTTTCCTCTGAATGATGACGCTACATTCTTCTATCAATGCTACTGTCTCCTAATCTCCCAATCTCCGCTTTCGTGACAAAATATCTTTCATGAATTTGACATAGATGGGCATTTCTTCCAACGCTTCTGCAAATGGAATGTTGATATGTAGCTTTTTGAAGACCTCTAGGAATCGAGCAAACTGCTTGTCCAGTTTACTTTTCTGGAGTCGCTGTGGAAAACGTGGAGGTGGAGTGAATTTTTCTTGATCTTTTTCCTTTGCTTCTTTTTCCTCCATCTGTGGAACTGCTTCTTTTGGAACTTCTTTAGTGGATACCTTGATTCCAACAACTTTGTTGATTTCAGTACCACTTTTTAAAGTAATGGCTTAACATTGCTCCTTCCCTCGGTTCCTTGGATTTGGTTCTGTGCTGCTAGGAAGATTACCTGGCGGTCTGTAATTCTGAGCATTGGCCAGTTGTCCCATTTGATTCTCTAGTGCTTTAATAAAAGTTGAATGGCTTTGATTCAATGCTACTTGATTTTGAACCATAGCTGCTAAAGCATCATATTTTGCTTCTTGCTTTTTCAACTGGGCCATCACTTCTGTTATTCATGGTTCTTTTTATACTTCTGGCCTTTGTTTTGTTGTTGGAATCCTGGTGGTGGATTGTTCCTATGCCCTGAATTGTTTTTCCTTGAAAAATTGGGATGATTCCTCCACCCTGGGTTGTAAGCGTTGGAATATGGAATGTTTCCCTGTCTGTTGAAATTATTGACATAATTCACCGTCTCTTCATTTTGGTGGTATGATTCTGTCACTGGTGCTCCTCTATATGGTGAACTTGTGGATGCAATATTGCTTTGCGTGCTAAGAGTTTCCATGAATTTGCATATCTGATCCAGCTTGGCATTCAATGCTGCGTTGGCTCCAACTTCATAGATTCCTGCTATTCATTGAATCATGCTCCTTTCTGTTGGCCACAAAGATTTGTTGTTGGCCATTTCTTCAATTAGGTCCCAAGCCTGATCTTCTCATTTTGCCATTAAATCTCCTCCAGCTGCAACATAAATTGTGGTTCTCATTAGTCCAGAAAGTCCATTATAGAAAGTTTGGACTTGTAGCGACTTTGCAATCTCATAGTAAGGACATTTTCTGAGCAAATCCTTATATCTTTCCCAAGCTTCGCAGAGGGATTCCGAGTCTTGTTGTACAAAGGATGTGATGTCATTCCTCAACTTTGCAGTTCTGGCATGTGGAAAATACTTTACAAGGAATTTGGTGGCTAGAGTGTACCAAGTTGTGATGAAACCTGCTGGTAGTGAATGTAGCCAAGCCTTAGCTATGTCTTTCAAGGAATATGGGAAAACACAAAGTCTCATTGCTTCTTCAGCTGCTCGGTTGTAATTGAAAGTGCCGCAAACTTCCAGGAAGTTACTGATGTGGGAATTAGGATCTTCAGTTGCATTCCCCCCAAACTAAACTAACTGCCGTATCATCTGAATGTATGTTTTGATGTCACACGTATTTTCTGGTAAGGGTGGAAGTACAATATAGGAAATAAAGCCGTCAACCACCAGAATAGTTTTGTCTCGAATAAGAATTGGTGGTGCAACCTCCAAGGGTTCATGTTCCATGTTGATGATTGCTTCTTGGCCTTCTCGCCTTTCCCTTCTCAACTGTCTGATGGTTCTTTCAATATCTGGGTCAAGCGGTCGGATTTCAAAGCTTCTGGATCGTCTCATGTAGTGTGAGAACCTGAAACAAAAGAAAACAGAAATAATAAATAAAAACAAATTAGACACAAGTAAATGTATCTAACCTCAAAACTAATAGTGAAAGATAAATAAATCCCCGGCAGCGGCACCAAAAACATGACCAGCGTGATCACACACGTATAACGAAAGCGCACTTATCGTTCAAGTAGTATAAATGTATCGATTCCATGGGGACTTAATACCTAAGCTATTAATTTATGACGTTAAATGCTTACGAGTACCTAATAGATTGGTTATTTGATTGGATGGTGACTTTAAACTTAAAACAAGTAAATTAAACAGTGCGAAAGTAAATTAAAGGAAAATTCAATATTATTAAACTATCTAGGGTTGTGAATCCTTCCAATATCTTTTAAAGATGAAGTGGTTATCTCATGTTTGTGTAACATATTGGTTTACTAACCGGGAACATGAAATTATGCAAAAGCCTCTGTCGATGGTCAGATGCAAATACCGAGTGTAACCCAATTAATCATATGTCTATGTCAACCAAGTTACCTGAATTTATTAATATTAAGTTCCAATTGTTGCTACCCCCGCCCGACAGGTATATGTCTATCCTGTAAGGAAATCTATTAAAGGATTATCTATCCTCAAGGAAGATCGTGGGCTATTAAATCTAAGGCTGAAACCTAAAATTCCTTTGTCAAGATTATTTTAAGTTTACCACATCAATCTTATTAATGGCCAGTTAACAAGAAGCATTAAGCTTAAGGCTTAATAAATAAACCTTTATATTACCTAAACTATAAAATAACCTCTTATAAACTGATGATATTGGAATTCATCACAACCCCAGAATACGGTTTTAGTTATGACACATATCTAAGGCTAGTAAAAGCTTAAATAAAGTAAATGACATAAAGTAAAAGCTTGAAAATTAAAAAGGTAAAAATAAAATAAAAGAAAATGATGGGGTTAGAGGATCCACTTTTATTACTTCTAATTTAGATATCTCTCTTATTATAATATATATACTTTGCGTGATATTACCAACCGACCATATAGGCGGTATCCGGATTAAGTCAAATTTATAATTAATTCCAACTGACCATACATGCGGTATCCATGTTTAGTCTGGTTTAAACAAATTTTAAGATTAAGTCCAACCGACCATAAATTCGGTATCCCATTAAGTCAGGTTTTAAATAGTTTATTTATTATAATTAAGGGAGATTAATATAAATATTAGTAATAAAAGCTTAACCTTCACCCCAGCAGAAGGGAGTTACCTCCTCATGCTGAACTATAAAATAAAACCTGAAAAGTAAAGAAAAGAAAATACTATTGCGTAAAATAAATAAAATTAAATACAGAAAGCTGTAAATAAACAAACAAGATACAATCTTCTTAGTATTCTTATGGAATTCCTTAGAAGAAAGTATGAATTTATGAAATTCATCCTCAATTTATAGGGAAATTTTATGCTTCTGCATCGCGTGCAACCTTGCACGTCGCGATGCGCCGTTGATGTTCGAGATGGCACGGGCTTTGCGGAGATGGTGATACGTGGCGTCAGCAGAATTATTAGCTGAATTATTAGCTTGGCATCGCGATGCATATGGGTGTGCGCATCGCGACGCTGACGTAAGCATGATGTAAGCAATGACGTGTTTCAATGATGAGCGTCAGCAGCATGTGATGGTGACACGTGTCCGGCGCACGTTAGTGGATTTGCTGTGATGTTGACATGTTACAGACGCACTTTAGCAAAGGTGCATGATAGTAAAAATTCTCTGATTATGACACGTGTCTGGTGCATGTTAGAAATCTTGGCGCACGTTAGCAGACGTCGTATTTTAGCACGGCGTATTTTAACAGACGGTGCATTAGCTTGAAATTTACATTTTTGCCCTTTTTGTTTGTTTTTCACTATTTTGGCCCCGAATTGGTTCCAGGGAGTAATGTTATTTTATTTATCTACAAAATACCACAAAACACATCAAAATATTCACAAAACTCAAGAAACTATATAAAATATTAAGTTAAAAAGATGGTAAATACTGATATATTTACCGCTTATCAGTTAGGGTTGGTGCTATGAGTGCCAATTTTATTATGTATTTCTTTGTAAATACTAATGTAACATTTTATTATGAATAAAATAATTAGTTTCTTTTATATAACATCCTCTTTTATATGGTAAAGACATAACATACCTTAGAATGAGTAGTTATAATACTGTTGCAAAAAGTGTCGCAACTGACATTGAGTTGTATCATATTGTTGTCATTCTTAGACCTGGTCAAAGTTTACACTATTTGGTCAGTAACGTACACCCATTGAGACTGGTACATGTCATACATTAGAATCTTGGATTCTGATGGTTTCTCAATGAAGCATGAGTCTTGGAAACTCGTATAAATACTGAACGACTCACCGAAGATTCTTAATGGATGGTACACCAACGTCAATAAGAATCCTCTCGGGTTGAGTGAGCATAGTGATTCTTTGACTTGAGAAACCATTGTGCATATATGAGTTATCCTTCATACGTAGATGGTAGTCACGTCACCGATCTATTTAGATCAAACCTCCGCATGTTCGTTAGGTATGGACTGATGCTCAGGATATCTTGTGTGTATCAAGAAAGGATCCGTCAATTCTGTGTACAGAGCATAGGTATTTAATATGGAATTAGAAATCTGTTAAATCCATTGGCCTGTGGTACACTGTAGAAATCAATTCTAAGTGTTATTAAGGGGTTGCTAATAGAAACGTCGATGATATTATATCTATAGAGATTTGACGTTTATATCTATATCTCTAGAATAATCCGGATACCTATGACGAAGGGATTATATGTATGCAATGACCTCGACCTGTATGGTTCAGAGAATTTATCTGTGTTCGTTATAATTTACAAGTGGGTGAATTATGGACACGAAATTTGATTTCGTGACGGATATGCCTAAATCTAGAGAGTCTCGCTAGTGAAATATATCGTAGAGCACTAGGGCAACTTTTATGAATAATATTGATTATTTATAAGTCGTTTAACGGTTAAATGAAAAAACATACGAATGGATCTAATGGTCATTTCCTAATTAATGTGTATTTGTATTTAATATTTGTATTATTAAATACACATTAATTAATTGTCAAATTATGATATTTGACATATATCATTAATATATGTATTTGAGATATTTAATGTAAATATAATATAAATATTTAAGATGTTTGTATTTAATTATTTAATTGTTAAATAATTAAATTAATTAAAAACTAAATATCTTATGCTATGATTATGATTAGGAAATGACATGATTCTATTGGTTCACTTGTAAAGTTTACTTTATGATAAAGGTTATCATTTGTAACAAGTAATCTAATAAAGCATTTTACCATTTATTGTTTTGAAACAAAAATTAAAATATCATGATATTTTCTTCAAAGTTTCGGCCAAGAGGGAATAGAAAAATGGGTTTTATTTTTCCATTTGTAAAATATAATAACAAGTTACCAGAAAAATCTGGCGCTTAGGGGCTTCATGCAAAAATGCAATACCTACAGGGACGCCCCTAAGCGCCAGATTTTACGTATGCGGGGACAACGATACCTAACGCCCCTATGCGCCAGATATTCAGATACTGATTTCTCAGAAATAAATTTTTCAGAAACGGTTTCCCGAAAAAGATTTTCAGAAAAGATATGTTTTACAAAAGGATTTTCGAGATAGATCAGTTTTACCGAAAGAAATCAGAGTTTTTCAGATAGAAAAATGATTTTAGAAAAGATAGTATTTCTTGAGACAGTTTCGGTTTTAGAACCAAATATTTTCATAAAAGCCTTTCAGTTTTCGTTTTAAACTGTCCACTCACTAGGTCGCTCAAACGATATGACCCATAACTCCACAATTTGTTTTGCAGGTAGCTTTATCTGGTGGCCATAACCGAATAGGAGTCTGGGATCGAGGAATGGAGTTTACGGCAGTTACTAGAGTATGGGTCTATCATGCTAAGTTTATTATTTGTATTCATATAAAATACATGTATGTTTGTGTGAGTCAAGTATAAATGTACATGATGTTATTTATATAAAGTATAAGTATTTATTTAAAGCAAGTAAGTTGGTTCTAATTAGTTCGTGAAATAGTTTAATAAATATATGTCTGTTATACTAGCATAGTTAAAGGAATAATCAATAAATTTTAGAAATGGTCAGAGGCTCAGGGTGGTGGTGAGGATCCATCACCTGCCGGTAGCATCTCCAGAAGGGGATATTACAGAAACATAGTAAACAATTCTAAGAAAGTGTGTGTGGCTTACTTCAAAAAGTTTCATTTCTTTTAAAGAGGAAAATTCTCTTATTAATTGGAAATCTATGAAAACATAATCTGTTAGAAATTCCAATTGCTAACAAGATTCTTTAGTTAGGTTAGGAGGACCATATACAGTTTTGCTTTAAGCAATATTAATATCTAAAAACATAAAAAAAAAAAAAAAAAAAAAAAAAAATTACACAATATAAAAACATAAAGTATTAATTGGTATCTATTTTTCTCTCTTTACTTTCAAAGAGATTCGACACATTAAGGTGAACAAGATCTGTTGGATCTTTAGCCACTCTAATGTTTCTTATCTGCTGGTTATATCCATTTTTATCACTTTATCATCCTAGGGATTCGTGAATATTGTTAGGACGTTAATCATGCCATTCTTTTACATTTACATATCCATTATGATATGTATATATCTTCACTTCGGGGAATAGTAAATATCGTATTAGTAATAAAAAAAATATTTCAACTCATAATTTCAGCTGTGATGTAATGTTAGATAAAATTGATATTAGACCAATTATGTTTTACTATAGTATACAGAACTTTAAGCTCTCTTGTAAAATTTGCCAAAGGAAAATATTCATCATTCATGGATATTTATTTTCCTTAATGGTACATTCCAAGCACATAGCTTGAATTCACATTTTAATATCTATACCCCATAAAATAAAATGGTATAATAAAACATCCAGAACAAAAATTTCATATTCATGTATAGAACTACATGTTCATATATATGATACTGTAAGCTTAGAATTTTAGGTTCTAAATATTTAAAATTGTAACTTAGAACTTCAAGTTCTATTTTGCTCTAGAAAATTTCGAATTCTTTTTTATAATTCATAACTCCAAACTTCAGGTTTATATTTAAAAATTATCGTAGAACGTCCAATTCTAATTTATATAATTAATTTTTTGAACTTCATATTCATATATGAAAATAATATATGTAGAACTTTTAGTTCTGATAGCTACAACTAAGAACTTCATGTTTTAATTTATTTGTAATTGCCAATAGTAACTATATACTTGTGCCTTAATATGATAACTGTTAGCTACAACTAAGAACTTCATGTTTTAATTTATTTGTAATTGCCAATAGTAACTATATACTTGTGCCTTAATATGATAACTGTTGGACAATTATGACTCATAGCATCACTATTTGTAAAAGACATGGTGTTCATTGTACAAATTAACTATGTGACAAAGGAAATTACCCTTTTATCATTTTATAATTGGATTACTTAGATATATAAATGAAAAAATTCATAGGATCAGTTCCGGATTAATAAGATATGAGACAGTATTAATCCACGAAAGATTTTATCATTAAAATATCTCTAGTCGTAGTATTATCGAGACTGGACATCGATAATGCGGAATAGGCTAGTATTGCACTTGTGCGCGTTATGGAAGCTTAACGACATAGTTCTCATATATTTAAGTATTGGATACTTATGCAAGTGTGATAGGAGGTTCTGTTAGCCGTTGAACTGGGAACAGCTTCGCTCTGGATAGACCCCTCGGAATCTCATTGGTAGTATGACTATGTGTCTATGGGAATCCGAATCAGGGTAGGTGTATTTGGTCTTAACCTGAGACTTGCATCGCTAATACTTTTGATAATCAGTAAGCTTTGGTTTTGGTCATCTGGGGCTTTAACAGGTTCTGTGTACGCCTCTTCTAGGTATACTGAGAATCGTAGTGTATTGGGTGTGATGTAAAGATGGAAGTATCACTTCAGTCATATGGAGATGATGATCACGCAGGGATACAGAACTAGTACTCTCAAATGCTACAGCTATCGGGATAGTATGACTAGGTCATGATTATCTGATTATAGAGACTAGTTGTTAGTGATCTGATATGTGCTTCTTACGGGGTAGACACAATTTCAGCCATATGCCTAACATGTGACATCCGATACTAGATCGTAATATGCAATACATAATATACTATGCCTGATATAGATTATATATTCTTTGTTGAATATTTCTGGAGAATTGGGTAGGCACGGTGCTTTGCTAGAAGCCAACCATATCTTGTAAATCGGTAAGAACGTGGTACCGGGTACGCACGTGTTCGGATAGTCTGACAACCGGATTTACTGCCAACATATCCAGGGATCTCTTGGGTCGCTTCCCAAATATTCACTGAATATATTTGACTCGAATAGAATTAATCTGGGATTAATTATGAGAGAGAAAATTAATCTAGGATTAATTACGGCAAGAATTTATCTGGGATAAATTCGAATAGAAGAGAGAACGCGATTAATTTGGAATTAATCGATTAAATTATGTATTAGATATATTAATTGAAATCGGATTTCAAAGCGGATTTTAATTCGGGCGAACGAATCAATTTAGAATTAATTCGCTAGCGACTTTTGTAATAATTTTACGAGGCATTATTATTTAATTAAATTGGATTTAATTACGTCGCGACGGAAAATTCGTTTAATCGGATTAAGCGAACCCGAGCACGAAGTGTGTTGAGCAAGCCACTTGAATTTTGAATTAAAGTGGGTCCCACCAACTTACATCACTAGTCTATCAAGTGTCAACTTGAGTGATGGAAGTGGTTGGAGGCATTAATTACAATTTTCCCTCCAACACTTTTGCTTTTGCTTTTGGAAAAGCATATAAACAATTTAGAAGTAAAAGACAACTAATGATTTTTTTGGAAATTTTCATTTCTCTCTCCTTCTCCTTTGCCGAATGGCTTTTGGCTTATCATTGGCCGAATGGCTTTTGCTTATGCTTGGCCGACTTGCTCTTATTCTCTTGGGCGAATTGGCTTCTCTTTAGAAGATAAATTTTTCTTTCAAAATCTTGTTCAAGCTAGCACTTAAAAGAGTCAAAGAAAGGTGATATGGAAACTCACCCTTGAGTTTGGAACAACAAACAAAGGTTGGAACTTCCGAAATACAAAGAAAAGTTTTGAAACTCATCTGATCAATGTGAGTATTTCCGCAACTCCCTTTGATTTATTCACACATAAATCAATCTTAGTGATCTTATGGAATGTGTAGAACACTAACCATGGTATCTAGAGCCATCCTAAGCTTGATTTGAAATTTAGGGTTTATATACTTTATTTGGGGATTTTGTGTTTTGAGCTTGATTTTTCCAAATTGGTAGTTTGGTTATGGTTGTATGATGATGAATTAGATTTGTGCATCATTGGATTTGAGATAAATTGATTAGATCAAAAATCCCCAAAAATCCAGCATGGCCGAAAATAATACCTTAGGAGTGCTCATGGTAAATTTTTGAAATTTGACAATTAGATATGTTAATTGGCATGAAATGAATGTTAGATGTTGATTTAATTGGATTGAAATCAAATTGCATGATGAATTCTTGTCAAAACCATGAGCTATAAGCATGTAGAATGAATTATTTTTATTCAATTTGTGTTGGACATGAATTGGAATTAATAAGCATGATTAATTGATTTAATTAGTGTTTTGGAAACATTAGATTAGTTGATTGATTATGTTAATTGCACTTTAATTAAATTAATATGTAATTTGGAATAATGTGTTAATTTAATTTGTTATAATTGGGCTTAATGGGCTTGGTTGGGCCAAGTTTGGTTTAGGATAATTGGGTTAGATCCAATTGGGCCTAAAATCATTTCCATAAAGTCCAAAATATTTAATTGGGCCTAATGGGCCAAAATTGATTTTATGGCAAAGGGTGATTCCTAATTGGGCCTTGGCATCTTGGGTTTGACCCATATTGGCCAAAGCCCATGCCTTAAGAATTAATTAAAAGCCCATTGGACTTTAATTAAAATAGTATTGGATACTAATTGGGCCTTTGAGACCCATTTAGATTAGATTTAGAATCTAGGTCTAAAAGGCACTAAAAAGTGTAATTATTTAATTTGGAATTAAATAAGAATTAGTATTGGATACAATTTAAATTGGATTTAAAATTGTAGTTCGATATAATTCAAGAATACGTACTTTGAGTATTTATTTTTAAACGAGTTGGACTCGCGCAAATCAAATCGTTGTTTGAACACTGGATGGTCATTAATTCAAAAATTAATTAATTGGATTAGATTGATTGAATAACATGCTTTGTGTGAATACTTGGATGTATTGTATGAATAATGTATATCGGATGGATATTAGAAGGGTGGGGGCAATTTTGGAAATTATTGTAATAAATTTAGAATTTTTTTAAATTGGACCTGCGTGTCTAGCATATTATCTCTATTCTCTTTGTATTTCTCTTCTTACCAATTCCCCTCAATGCCAATGAGGTTTCTTTTAGTGTTATGTAATTGGGTAGAAGTAAAAATAGTGTGAGAGAGGAAAGAGAGAGATTTGTTCTAGGAACAAATTGTTTTATATATCCATCCGCATATCATTATTAATTTATTTCGCGCCTTATTATGCTTTTAGAATGCATGCTTAAAGGTGTATGATGAGATCTAATCAAAGATAATAAATTGGTTTCCAATTACGCGAAAAACTCTCATCAAATATTAAGCGTTTTTCCTTCCATTGAGTGGTTCTCTCTCAAGATCCAAGATTGGCATTGGTTTGTTGGCCAAAGTCAAGATCAATGTCTATCGCGGATTTGTTTGAACCACGAAAGTTTTTTTCTATATCGCATGTCTTGGGCGGTTGTGACTTGTTGGCCAAAGTCAAGGTCACTTCTAGTTCATCGACGTGGATTACGAAGCTATCCCATTGTCAATGGGTCCCGCTTAACTGGAATCATTAAGTTTGTTGAGCCAAAGCCAATGCTTAGTTGATTCAGAGGAAAAGGTTAGGAAATATATTGGATATATTTGCATATATTGGATATGTGTTTCGGACTTGGAGGTCCACCTACCGGATCTAGGAATTGGATGGGATCCAGTTGATCTTAGAGATTTACCTAGTTAAGTTTCATACAGCTTGTTGGCCAAAGTCAAGGTTGTGTGTTATTTAACGGGATCATAGCCCACTAGGAAACTAGGTTTCCCGAGTACTCCATAGAAGGTTAGAGGCTCGCCGAAAAATAGTGGGAGACTAGTATTAAATTTGTGATTTCGTTTAGATACTTGCCAACACGCGCTCTTTTATTTTATTTATCGTTGTTATAAATATATTAGTTAGACTAATATTTAATATTACTTTCTTTGAACAGTTAGACTGTACAAGACACTACTCCACTTGTAGTTGGTCATATAGTTGGACTATAGTAACCATTATATTTTGAGTGTACCCAAAATCATTGATTGGATAGTTGGACTATTGCAATTGAGATGGCTGGAAAGATTAGCGTCAAATGACATAATCCTGGGTGAAAATGTCTTTAACGGAGTAAATTTTCCAGATTTTGAAATGAATCTTAGGATAGTCCTGGGAGTTGAGAAGTTACTCTATTGGATAGAGAAACCTCTCGGGCCTGAGCCCGGAGTTGAGCAAATAGTAGAGCATGTGTTTTAGAAGACTCATTGTGATGATAACTTTAGTGCTCAATCCGTTATGTTTGCCGTAATGACTCCTTAATTTCGTCGTCAGAACTAAGGATTAGATCTTTATACCATGATGTTGAAATTAAAGGATCTTCATAGATCTAACCTTATATCTTAGAAGTACGAATTGCAAAAGGAAGCTCTTTCGCTTGCGTATGTCAGATGGTACATCTGTCGAGCACTAGGTGTCACAGATAATTGCTGACATCGAATAGCTAGGTTAGCTGGGCATTACCTACGAGGCCGAGACTTTCATAGATTTGATCTTACAGTCTATGCCTGAATGCTAGGGCGGGTTCATCATGAACCAAGAGAAAACTCTTGGAGAGTTAATGGCTATGCTCAAGGAGGCAGATCCAGAGCTTCCAAAAGGGCAAGAAGCGCAAGGCGCATCTTACTTCGACATCCCAGAAGGCCAAGGCTTGGCCGAAGGCTTCTAAGGGTGTGAAGAAAAGGGCAAAGGTAAAATCGTCACAGTCTTCTAGGAAGACAAAGAACATATCCCAATATGTATGCCTAAACTGTGGCAAATGGGGTCACTGGAAGCGTGACTTCCGTATGGACAAGGAAAACATGAAGGAAGTGAAGACGGGAAAGGCTCCGACTTCAGGTATGTTTGTCATAAACATGTCCACTACTAGTTTTAAAAATTGGATTTTTGATACTGGATGTGGTACATACATATGTACTGATGTGCGGGATCTGCTGATTAGCAGGAGACTGACTTCAGATGAGATCTACATGCGAGTCAAAAACGGGACGAGAGTCGTTGTTTTAGCTGTGGGAACCTAAGTTTTGGAACTGCCCTTTGGGCATGTACTTAAATTAGGAAACTGTCATAATGTACCTAGTTTGACTAGAAACATTATCCATATATCTAGTTTAACCCGTTGCGGGTAAACCTTTATGTTCTAGAACACTTTGTGTTTTGTTTATAAAGATGATATTGAGATATACACATTAGATGTGAATAACAGTATTTATATTTTGAATATAAATGAATCTCAAACATATAACATGACAAACAAAAAGCTCAAACTGAGTAAATCATATGAGACTTATTTGTGGCATTGTCGTCTAGGACGCATTAACAAGACTCGTATATCCACTCTTTTGAAGAATGGATACATGGACAGATTTGATCCTAAATCATATGACGTCTACGAATCTTGTTTATTAGGTAAAATGCCTAAAACGCCTTTTAGCGGTAAGGGTGTACGTGCCACCGAGCTGTTAGCCCTCGTTCATAGTGACATAAGTGGGCCCATGTCTAGCTAGGTTAGAGGTGGATATGAATACTTCGTAACCATTACGGATGTTGCATCGCGTTATGGTTATATGTATCTTTTGAAACACAAATTGGAAACTTTTGATAAATTCAAAGAGTTTCGACACGAAGTAGAAAAAGAGACTGGAAAAAGTATTAAAATATTACGATTGGACCGTGGTGAAGAATACTTTAGCAATGGGTTTCTAGATTACATGAAAGAATATGGTATTCTTTCACAGTAGACTCCTCCCGGAACACCTTATTGAGTGGTGTGTCCGAACTGAGAAACTGAACTTTATTGGACATGGTAAGGTCAATAATGAGTCGCTCTGAGCTACTAATTTCCTTCAGGGGATACGCATTGAACAGTGCTATACTTATTTTGAATAAGGTTCTGACAAAGTCTGTTGGACAGACCCCATATGAAATATGGACAGGAAAGAAATTGGGTTTCTCATTCCTGAAGATTTGGGAATGCTGGGCATATGTTTGGATGGTACCAAACTAGAATCCAAAACGGATAAGTGCCTATTTGTAATTAGTTATCCTAGGGAAACCAATTCCACAATTCACAAGAGAATAAAAATATTTGTTGCTCTCCATGCGATTTTCCTTAGAGGAATTCCTATATGCAGTGGTAAGTGGGAGGAAAGTAAAACTCGATGAAAATCAGAGTGATACTGTTCCTGGCACCGATCCCCTCACGGAACACGAACAGTTCATCAGAGATGATACTGTTCCACAATCTTCTAATACACAAGAACCGCGTAGGTCGAAGAGAGACGGAAAACAACCTAAGAGGTATGGGTTTCTGATCTCACCTCACGTAGATATTAGTCATATTTAGGATAATAAGCCGGCTACGTATGATGAAGTGATACAAGTTACCGACTCCGCTATATGGCAAGGTGCCATTAAGTCCGAAATGGATTCCATGTATACAACCAAGTTTGGACACTGGTTGATGTATCAAAAGGCATTGTGCCTATTGGTAGCAAATGGGTCTTCATGGTGAAGATAGACATGGATGGCAACAAAAAAACGTACAAAGCTAGGCTTGTAGCGAAAGGGTATCGTCATCAATATGATGTTGATTACGATGAAACCTTTTACTCATTGCCATGATTAAATCCATTCGGATAATGCTTGATGATGCTGCATAATTCGATTATGAAATATGGCAGATGGACGTCAAAACCGATTTCCTTAACGGAAACCTTTTGGAGGATGTTTACAATAACCTGACGGTTTTGTGCTGTCAAAACATGCAAACAAGGTTTGCAAGTTAAATTGATCCATTTATGGATTGAAGCAAGCATTGCGTTCTTGGAACCATAGTTTTGATGAGATCATATTACAATATGGTTTCACTCAAAACAAAGATGATCCTTGTGTATATAAGAAGGTTAGTGGGAGCGCACTGACAATGATTGTCCTATACGTTGATGATGTATTATTTCTTGGAAATAACGTTCCCATGTTAACAATCAGTGAAAGCTTGGCTTTCATTAAAATTCTTCATGGAATACTTGGGAGAGACAACCTTTATTCTAGGAATAAGGATCTACTGGGATAGATCTAAAAGTTGTTGGTACTCTCCAGGAGCTCGTACTGTGACAAACATGTACACGACCTGGTGTCTCATATGTTTTGAGCATATGGAGTCACAATCAGGCCGATCCAGGTGATAGTCACTGGATTGATGTAAAGAACATCCTTGAGTATCTTAGATGAACTAAGGATGCTATCTTAATTTATGGAGAATGAGAACTTGAGGTGACTAGGTTCACCGATGTAAGTTTTCAAGCTAATAAAGACGACTATAAGTCGTAATAAGGGTATCTATTTTTTTGAACAACAGAACAGTGAGCTGGAAATCTTCCAAGCAAGATATTGTTGCCGATTCAACAACAAAGCGGAATATATTGTTACGGCTGAGGCAGCAAAAGAAGCATTTTGGATCTATAAAATTCCTAATTGGATTAGGAGTAGTTCTGTTAGCAGCTGAGCTGGGCTACAGTACAAGCTAAGGAATCACGGTCTCATCAATAATCCAAATATGTAATTCGATGGTTTCATCTGATATGTCAAATCATACATTGTGGCGATGTCAAGATCAACAAGATCGTTTCAGATGATAACCTTACAGATCCGCTGACGAAAGCGATATCTCAGTAAAAGCCTGAGCGACCCGTACATAGTTTAAGTATTGGATACTCGAGTGATTGGCTATAGGCCAAGTGAGAGATTGTTGGACAATTATGACCCATAGCATCACTATTTGTAAAAGACATGGTGTTCTTTGTACAAATTAACTATGTGACAAAGGAAATTGTTCTTTTATCATTTTATAATTGGATTACTTAGATATATAAATCATAAAAGTCCATATGATCAGTTCCAGATTAATAAGATATGAGACAGTATTAATCCATGAAAGATTTGATCATTAAAATATCCCTAGTCGTAGTATTATCGAGACTGGACATAGATAATACGGAATAGGCTAGTATTGCACTTGTGCGAGTTATGGAAGCTTAACGGCATAGTTCTCATATATTTAAGTATTGGATACTTATGCAAGTGTGATAAGAGGTTCTGTTAGCCGTTGAACCGGGAACAGCTTCGCTCTGGATAGACCCCTCGGAATCCCATTAGTAGTATGACTATATGTCTATGGGAATTCGAATCAGGGTAGGTGTATTTGGTCTTAACCTGAGACTTGCATCGCTAATACTTGCGATAATCAGTAAGCTTTGGTTTTGGTCGTCCGGGGCTTTAACAGGTTCTATGTACGCCTCTTCTAGGTATACTAAGAATTGTAGTGTATTGGGTGTGATGTCAAGATGGAAGTATCACTTCAGTCATATGGAGATGATGATCACGCAGGGATACAGAACTAGTACTCTCAAATGCTGCAGCTATCGGGATAGTATGACTAGGTCATGATTATCCGATTATAGAGAATAGTTGCTAGTGATCCGATATGTGTTTCGTACGGGGCAGACACAATTCCAGCCCTAGGCCTAGCAAGTGACATCTAAAACTACGAGAATCCGAATACTACGGGATATGGAAGCTTAACGGCATAGTTCTCATATATTTAAGTATTGGATACTTATGCAAGTGTGATAGGAGGTTCTGTTAGCCGTTGAACCGGGAACAGCTTCGCTCTGGATAGACCCCTCGGAATCCCATTAGTAGTATGATTATATGTCTATGGGAATCCGAATCAGGGTAGGTGTATTTGGTCTTAACCTGAGACTTGCATCGCTAATACTTGCGATAATCAGTAAGCTTTGGTTTTGGTCGTCCGGGGCTTTAACAGGTTCTATGTACGCCTCTTCTAGGTATACTGAGAATCGTAGTGTATTGGGTGTGATGTCAAGATGGAAGTATCACTTCAGTCATATGGAGATGATGATCACGCAGGGATACAGAACTAGTACTCTCAAATGCTACAGCTATCGGGATAGTATGACTAGGTCATGATTATCCGATTATAGAGAATAGTTGCTAGTGATCTGATATGTGTTTCGTACGGGGCAGACACAATTCCAGCCCTAGGCCTAGCATGTAACATCTAATACTACGAGAATCCGAATACTACGGGATATGGAAGCTTAACGGCATAGTTCTCATATATTTAAGTATTGGATACTTATGCAAGTGTGATAGGAGGTTCTGTTAGCCGTTGAACCGGGAACAGCTTCGCTCTGGATAGACCCCTCGGAATCCCATTAGTAGTATGACTATATGTCTATGGGAATCCGAATCAGGGTAGGTGTATTTGGTTTTAACCTGAGACTTGCATCGCTAATACTTGCGATAATCAGTAAGCTTTGGTTTTGGTCGTCCGGGGCTTTAACAGGTTCTATGTACGCCTCTTCTAGGTATACTGAGAATCGTAGTGTATTGGGTGTGATGTCAAGATGGAAGTATCACTTCAGTCATATGGAGATGATGATCACGCAGGGATACAGAACTAGTACTCTCTAATGCTGCAGCTATCGGGATAGTATGACTAGGTCATGATTATCCGATTATAGAGACTAGTTGCTAATGATCCGATATGTGCTTCGTACGGGGCAGACACAATTCTATCCCTAGGCCTAGCATGTGACATCCGATATTGAATCGTAATACGCAATATGTAGTATACTATGCCTGCTATAGATTATATATTATTTGTTGAATATTTCTGGAGAACTGGGTAGGCACGGTGCTTTGCTAGAAGCCAACCATGTCTTGAAAATCGGTAAGAACGTGGTACCGGGTACGCACGTGTTCGGATAGTCCGACAACCGGATTTACTGCCAACATATCCAGGGATCTCTTGGGTTGCTTCCCAAAGATTCACCGATGACATTTGACTCGGACAGAATTAATCTGGGATTAATTATGAGAGAGAAAATTAATCTATGATTAATTGCGGCAAGAATTTATCTGGGATAAAATTCGAATAGAAGAGAGACGCGATTAATTTGGAATTTATCGATTAAATAATATATTAGATATATTAATTGAAATCAGATTTCAAAGCGGAATTAAAATTAGATTTAAATTGGGTGAACGAATTAATTTAGAATTAATTTGCGAGCGACTTTCGTAATAATTTCGTGAGGCATTATTATTTAATTAAATTGGATTTAATTACGTCGCGACGGAAAATTTGTTTAATCGGATTAAGCAAACCCGAGCCCGAAGTGTGTTGAGCAAGCCACTTGAATTTCGAATTAAAGTGGGTCCCACCAACTTACATCACTAGTCTATCAAGTGTCAACTTGAGTGATGAAAGTGGTTGGAGGCATTAATTGTCATTTTCCCTCCAACACTTTTGCTTTTGCTTTTGGAAAAGCATATAAACAATTTAGAAGTAAAACACAACTAATGAAGTTGTTGGAAATTTTCATTTCTCTCTCATTCTCCTTGGCCGAATGGCTTTTGGATTCTCCTTGGCCGAATGGCTTTTGCTTATGCTTGGCCGACTTGCTCTTATTCTCTTGGGCGAATTGGCTTCTCTTTGGAAGAGAAATTTTTCTCTCAAAATCTTGTTCAAGCTAGGACTTAAAGGTGTCAAAGAAAAGTAATAGGGAAACTCACCCTTGAGTTAAGAACAACAAACAAAGCTTGGAACTTCTGAAATACAAAGAAAAATTTTGAAACTCATCCGGTCAATGTGAGTATTTCCGCAACTCCCTTTGATTTGTTCACACACAAATCAATCTTAGTGATCTTGCGGCATGTGTAGGACACTAACAATAACCATTTCGGTGGATATCTTTAAATTCATCATATTTCTGTTGGATATAGTTAAATATAAAGCGTTTTCAATGTATAGTTTAGTTCCATTTGTTAAGATTCCATAAACCAGAACATTATTCCTTTGTTGCAAAATAGCTTTTCTATCATATCTATACTTAGTGAGAATTAACATTCACTACTGGAAATGTTAAGAAATTTATTTTCGTGTTCTATGAAAACATCATGTTTTATTTATAAATTATAGTTCTATAGATTCTGATAGTAAAAGCTAATTTGGACTTCAGTTCTGATTAACTCTTTATTATTGCAAACTTCTAGTAGTATTAAAAATACAGTATTAAAAATATATATAATATAATTCAAAAGAATAAAGATATAATAGAAAACAATATATAATAGAATAATTAAAAACATCACATAAATATGTATGAACCAAAAATTACACACATATTTGGAACTTCAGGTTCTCTTGAAAATAATTTTTTGACCTAGAACCTCAAGTTCAAATCTTACATTATTATTTAGAACATCAAGTCCTAAAAGAGAATTATATTTAAGAATTTCAATTTCGGATTGCTAAGATTAATATTTATAACTTCAAATTCATAAATATGATATTATACATTCAGAACTTCAGGTTTTATGGTAGATTTAAAATTGCAGGTATTAATCTAAAGTGTAATTGATTAAGGTTGGAACTTCAGGTTTTATTATAAATTTAAAACTTCAGGTTTTAATCTAAAATTTAATTGATGAGATTAGAACTTCAGGTTCTTCAATTATAGCGTAAATAAAAAATTTCGGGTTTTATAATTATTTTATAAATATAAACTTCAAGTTCTAATCTAAAGATTGATTAATGAGTTTAGAACTTTAGGTTCTAATTACCTCTTATAGTTAATCATAATTATGAAATAAATTAAAATAAATTATAAAATAAAAAAACACGGTTTTTATTTTCTTATTTGGATAATCCAAATTAATAACAACCACAAATAATACTCATAAAAATAATTCAGGTGTTAAACTAATAAAATAAAAGAATAATATACTGAATTAGAATTATGGATTCTAATTTTAAGATTAAAATTCAAAATTTCGGATTTTGATCGTATTACAAAATTTCAAATTGTAATATAAATTTTAAATAATTAATATTGGTATAATCATAAACCAGTATCAATTACCAGACTCCTATCCAAATCACAAGGCGGTGGTTTATGACATGAGGCAAGTGCTCCAGGCCACATCATGTCGAATCATCAACACCAATCTTGAAATAAGGCATGAAAGTGATGACGCTTTCATGATCATGAGTGCGTCACTACGATTTTGGCTTGTGGCAGAATCCATTATCATGTTTCCATTACCATTATTTTAACTTAAAAATAGAAATCGTTTGTGCTAATAACGTGTTATAAAAGAATAGAAGATAATATAACTTATAAAACTACATGTTTTTTTTTATTAATTCTGAATCAATAAATGAATGAAAATTATAAAGGATTCCTCGGTATTTATAGAGAGAAATTATGAGGGGATAATTATTTATATTTAATATGGGATAACTTACAAGAATAATATAACAATTATTTAAATCATACAAGAAAAAAATTAAAATAATGGAGACCATATTACATATTTACTAACACCAGACAAAATAATTATGATGATGACAAATATCCTTTTTCAGAATAATAAAATCAGCACGACCATTTTAACAGTCCAAATCACGGCTTTTTCCCCTCAAAATCTAATGATCTATCAATTAACAAATTCAAATTCAAAATCTAATAATCTATCTATTAACATAGATCTGTAGGTTTATACCTTTTACAAATAATAATTCCAGAACCTGGACAAGGCATAAGCAGTTGAAACTGAAAACTTACAACAGGCATTTTTTTTGTACAAAATAACAGTAAAAGATTACAGTGTGAAAGAAGGAAATGGAATAGACGAAGAAGATTTGAAAGAAACTCATATTTCATGTAAAATAAAGGAGGATATACTTAAATTTCTATTTATACATACTTTCTTTATGAATAAAAAACCATTTCTAAACTATGAATGAAAAAGATACAAGATACAATAAGGGTTCAATCAAGATCAGCTACTCTTTCAAAACATATAAAATTGTACATGATTTAAGTTATGGTTACTGACTAGAAATTCGAATACAGCACCACCAGAAAATGTTCAATATAAGATCAGCTACTCTTTTGAAATATATTTATTTACAGAAGGTCCGCTTCTCTTTGTCTGAAACTCAACAGCTGCTTTTGGTTTCTAGACGCATCTCTCCTCTCCTGTTAACAATCAGGAGATATAATTAGAAGCCACTATTTATGCGAACCAAGAAAATGCTGAAATTAGTTAAATGTCATAACTATTATGTATTAACAACAAAGAGAGGAAAAATCACACGGATTACCTTCCTAGACTGTCCCTATCAGAATATTAGATAGATGAGTCTATAAGCAAAAGAGTACCACAATCCAAGAATATGGAAGAAAGAACTTACTCCGTAATGGCTCTCGATAACATATTGAATGAGAATGTAGCTTTCAACTTTCAGTCGCAAACATTTAAGATACGAAGCAAATCAGAACTTACTATTATGCAGATTGGATCATGCCCCAGCAACTACTGGTCTGAAGGAGACTGCTGTTGCTCTCCTTCCTGTGGCCACATCTGCTGACCCATGTAGGGGTGAGACTGTTGGGCGTAAACTGCAGGGTCCATAACAGTCTTACCCATCATCATCCCAGCAGCTCCAACCTGGGGTGCATGCTGAGGTGGCATTAAGCAATACGGTGGGATATCAGCAGCTCCCCCAACAGGCAGCGTCCCTCTTGGGATTGATGCAAGTACTTCATCTTTGAGATCCTCCCTAGGAACAATGTCAACTAAGAAATCAAATATATCAGTCCTGGTGATTGCTGCCGCAATGTCATTCTTTTGGAGTGTCCTCCTCTTGTTCTCCTCAGTGTGGTTCCAGGAACGCAGTGTCAACTCCAAGATGAACATTTCACATGCCCTAGCAAATATAACTGGTGCCTCGGCAGATATCATTCTCACATCCTCATCAGCCTTCATGATTTTCTTGATCCTTGCTAAAGGAAGGCTATGGTTCTTGAAATCATTAACCTTTTCAATTTCTTGGTACTGATCTGCCCAAAAAGACTGGAGTTGTTGCTGCAGCTGCTGTTGCTGCTGGTGATGAATTTGTTGATAGGCAAGTTGCTGTTGTGCCAGCTGAGTACCTCCAGGCTGACTACTGGATTGAATTGCCCCAATAGATGTGGCAACTGGTCCAGAGTTGGGACCACTAGTCATTTGGTTCTGCTGAAACGGGCTTGTGCCGTATGGCAACTGGGCTCCACTACCAACCATCCCCATAGATGTGGGTTGTCCGTCATGTCCTCGCCAATCCATAATGATCCAACTAGAATTAAAAACATAATGGGTTTTTTGTTTTAGATGCAAACAAGACAACAAATGTGAAAACGAAACAAGTTTAATTAATGCTTTCAATAGCAAGTGTAAAGTTCATCAAACTACAAATGAGAACACAGGAGCATAATAAAACCAGGTGTATTCCAAATACATTTCCAGTTAGTTACAACTGCTTCAGTCTCCACTTGCCACTGGAGCCACCAAAAGCTACTCAAATTAAATGAACTCAAAATGAAAATTTAAAAACTTTATTCTAATAAGAAATTCTTCTCAGTATGCTAGTATTTAATAACTCCATGCTTCGGAATATTAGATGAAGGATAAACGTTTATAGAGAAGAAACTCTCACCATCGATATTGGTGGGACTTAAAAATTCATCAAAAACTTACCTAAATTAAAACTCTAATTATGGTGCAATCTCACAACACACCAAAGTCCCTACACACCTTAGAAAGGGTTATTAGGTCGTCATCGTCGTGATCTTTACGTTTAGAATGAAGGCGCAAACAACTGATAGCAATTTAATTTGAGCATGAATCGGACAAATTAAGGTAAAATAAATTTAGCTAAACTGATTTTCTATTATTATCCGATTTAGCTAAAGTCCAATTTAAAAAAGAATTTGGACTCTAACTTAATGAATCTATCCCCAAAGATAAACAAAAACAGAGGATACAAAATAAAGAACAAACAATCACATCGAATACTTCTAATAGTATAATCAAACAAAATCAAGATCAAAACTCATAAAAAATATTTACACTAACCTATTAAAACATCAAAAAGATGAAAGTAAAACAAAAGGTGATCGGACCCAGGAAGAGATTTTTCTTTTTCTTTTTCATTACAAAACTTACAAAGACAATATCAAATTAACAATCCTCAGACCATGTAATGATATCCAAACATATGAAGACAACACATACATGCAAATATACACACATGAGAAGCAAGACAGTAAAAGCTTTGTACCTTTTCCGATTTTGTTGCTTTTTCCTCCTCGACCCAGATTGAAAACCCTCAAAAGAAAGGCAAAATAATTTTTTTTAATATATTCCTGTATTTTGTAGGAGATCTAATGGCAATTTAAAAGCTTTTTCCCTTTCGGTGTTATTTTTACCGAACAGTGAAAGAATTAAATAAGTATCCGATTTTGGAAAATATTTACCCTTTTTAGGGTTTTTAGTTTGAGATAATCAAGTAATTTTTTTCTTTTTATTTTCTTTTGAAATGATTTTTTTTTTTTTTTTTTAGAGTTGTTATTTTTTTTCTCTATGAACTAACCTGAACTAGGAACACCAAAAATGCAAAAAATTCAGTGTTTCTGATCTGACCTCAGTGGTTTGTGTTATGAAAATAAAAAACTACGTGGATGTTTTTTAAGTAAATTTATTATCTTTTCCTTAGTAATTTTTTTATCTTCTCATAATTCTCATTATCTTTACAAATTAAGGATTATTATATTTGATAATGGATTTTGGAGATGAATTTATAAATTATATGGTTTTTCATCAATAAAAGAGATTTTTTTATTTATTATTATTATTTTTTTTTTTTTTTGCTTTTTCTTACCATTGGTATTTTTCTTCTAAAATTTAGGACATCTAATTTTGACCTAAATTTGGGAGTCCCAACTAATAGTCTGTGTCGAGTGTCCTCAGGGTCACCCATGTTTTTTATATTATGACTTATTTATTTATCTCATTGTATGTAACATCCCCGATCTGGGAGATGCTACCGGCAAGAGAAGGACCGTTCCAACCCCATAAGCCTCTAACTCTGCAACTATAATCAATTACTAATACTCTTATAATTTTCTCTTATATATGGGACCATGGCCCAAACTTAAATAACATTCAAACTCAACTACCATATATATAACTGTATACACAGTAACACTTCTTTTACAAAAACTGTTTCAAACAAAGACTAATACAAGACTTTTACTTATCATGACTGGAGACTCTCTCTGACTCTGACTTTGACTGATGGACTCCATATCAGTATCCGTCCTCCCGAGCTCATCCTCCAAGAAAACTTGCAACCAAAGAAAACTGGGAGTGGGGGGTTAGATTGCTATTTGATCTAAGTGAGTGGACAAGAAAACTGAAAAAAAAAAAACTCAAATAAAATCATTAGGTCTTTAGAACTAAAATTTTAGAAAAACCGCTTCGTATGAAATCTCTTTTCTAAAGCCTTTATCTGAAATCTCTTTAATAAAACTGATCTTTCTGAAAACTGCTTTTGAAATTCTGGTTTCCGAAAACTATTTTCTAAAACTGATTTCTGAAAACTGTGTACTAAAAATCTGAAAACTGTGAGCTGCTCTATAACTGAAAAACCTTGACGTATGAGGGCGTTACGTATCGTCGTCCCCCCATACGCCTAACTGTAGGCAGCAGTGTAAATCCATGACTTTGGGGCGTTACGTATCGCCGTCCCCCAAAGTATGACACTACTGTCTCTGAAACTGGTGGTTTTGGGGTGTTACGTATCGTCGTCCCCCAAGCCATAAACTAGAACTGGGGGTGTGGATCTATGCTACCACCCAAGCTCTGAACTAGAGTCCAGGTACATGAACCTATGCTGTCATCCTGGCTTTGAAACTAGGATCTAAGGGCGTTACGTATCATCGTCCCCCTAGTCCTCTAAATGTGCACATGTCTCTGTCCGTCAATTCCAAACTGTCTCAAGTTACATATTGGGGTGAGTTTTTCCTTCATGCCCCGAAAAACACAAAACATGTACTGAAAAACATTTCTTTCTCAAATGTAGCTTAAATCATTTCTCAAATATGCTGAGTAAAACATAATTGGTAATGAAATGGCTAACGTCCTAAAGCGGAAAAGTAAGTCTCGATTATAAAGAACAATAATTAAATAAACAAAATCAACTTAAAGAAAGAAGTGTCCACTCACTGTGCTTAAACTGGCTAGCTCTCGCTTGCTGAAGGAAATTTCTGGTTCCTGTGACTATCTAAAATTGACAACCTTGGTTAGAACTAGGCTGGGGAACATATTCCGCAGTAAACTAAATTTATCCATTCAAATACTTATATCATGATGTACTGTGCAATTACGGACTGATACGAGACTCTTAGGGCGACCTCTAACATGCTGGGGTGAAACTGGAATGATTTAAAATTAATTTAGTTGAATTTTGCATATGTGTTGTGACACAATGGTCCTGCGCGTCGGGATGCGCGTCACCTAGAATCTGCCCATGAATCCCATCACGCGTCGCGATGCAAGAGTCCTCATGTGTCGCAACGCAGACCTGTTTCCCAGGTTCTGCATTTTCTTTTTCCTCATGCGATTCTTACCCAATTTCTTTCCCAAGGTTTCCATAACATTTCCGACATAAAATCCATCAATTTACATCAACTTCACACATCTTAAACCACCATTTTATCATCATCAATCACTCATTATCCACTTAATCATCATCACAAATTAATTCTTTAAACTTTCCAAACTTAAACAACTTACCACATAACTCATTTCTTAACTAATTAAACACTAATATGCAACACATAACATGCCATTATGACTATCATATCAACAATTTGCCAAAATCTCATAACTTGAAATTTGGGTTTAGTTTCGTTACGTTAATTTTATTGGACCCCCAACTCTTCCATTAAGCTCCATGGATGCCAAGACTCTTTTGCTTCTCTTTCTTTTCTCTTCTTTCTTTCTTTCTTTTCCTTTTTTCTTTTTTCTTCTTTCTTCTTCTTCTTTTTCTTTCTCTTCTCCCTCTTCTCTCTCTCGGCTTCTCCTCTTCTTTCTTATTTTCTTTTTTCATTTTTCATTTTTGGAAAATGGTGAATAGTAGTCCCTTATATAGTGGACCCAAATGATATTAAGAAAGTTGTAGAATAATGTAGAAAAATGAAGAAAATTTGAGACTTTTCCATTTTGACCCCGAAATTACTATTCATCCGAAATTTTGACTTACGTCTGTGATCAACTTCTGGTCCGAATTTGGGAAAAGGTTCAACGCGGGAGTTATAGGTCTTAATCTCAGCTTTCCGACAATATAAAATTCATAAACATCCGAGTTCATACGAAAACGTTATGCCCCAAATATCACAGGTTGTCCAAAAGGAAAACTGTACAGTCTCGGCCTGGGTCTTCGAAGTATTTACCGACTGTCCCCAAGGTCATTCCACGAGTATACTTAGGTCTCAACATGATTTATTTTATGTGTCTTCGTCCCATACGTAGCAGTACAGTTGTATACAGTAGTAAAATCTACCGGTCGTTACATTGTACCTATAAAATGATGGTTTATCTCAATATTTTATACACTTTATATATGAATAATAAATGAGAGAATGTTTCCTCATACTTGAAGTAGATGAATTTTATATTTTGTGTTCATGATTTATTCTTTACTAATTATTATTCAGCACAATATTTTTTTCATTTAAGAGCTTTAAGTTTTCCTTCATGAAAGTAAGGTAAAATCTAAAAATCCATTTATTTCTTTTTTTTCCTTGCAAAGATATGGAAATATTTAATTTTATTCCTAAACAACTTTGATTTTATTTAATTTTATGATGTAAATGATTCATATATGAATATTTAGATGCTTACATAGTATTTACTTTTATTTTGTTAATTTTTATATGAAAATATGGAATGAAATAAAATTAAGCATATATATATGAACGATTACACTTTGATAAAAAATTTATTTCACTATATGTTCTTGAAGAATTATAACAAAGAAATTATTCATCAACATGTCCTAGAAGAACTAACAAATTAAAAATTCATGATATTTATTAATCATCCGATTATAAGAATTAAAATATCACGATAATCTTTTATCATCATCTCCCTAAAAGCGATGAAATTAAATATTTTATGATAAATAATCAAATTATTATTTGTGTCTATTAAAAATACATTGATAAAGAAAATCAAGCGTCCTTGAAGGGTAAAAATAATCAAAATTTTATTTTATTTTCAATATAAAAATTATGATCATTAGTTTGTCCTTAAAGGATTGGAAAAATTACATTATTGTAAATTTTTTCTTTATCATAATCATCTCCCCGAAGGAGGAAAAATAATTTATGAGAAATTGATCAATTTATTTCTTGAAGAAATTTGAAGAATAAAGAATTGATATCAAGTGCTTAGAAAGCACATATGGTTTTCTTTTTTAAATTATATAAAAAAGAAACTATTACAATTGGAAGGTTCAAATATACTCTAGAAGTAGAAAACAAATCATGCCAATTTCAAATGGTATTTAGGATATTGAAAATATAATATGAAGTAAAATTAAGAATTCTTGAAGGATTAAAGAATTATGAAAATATTATTTCATATGTCCTTGAAGCATTATTGAAAATAGTTTGGTCATGGTGTCCATATAGGACTTGAGAAAATATCATGATTTTCTTTTACAATTTCTCATTGAATGAGTAAAAATTGAATTTGTTTCTTTGAAACAATTTGAAAAAAAATATATGACCATAGAAGATAAAATAATATTTTAGAAATCTCATATGATTCTCTCATTGGAAATTTGAAAGAGAGTAAATAATATATATCTTAAAGAAAATATGATATTTTAAATTTCAATTACGCTCAATGGATAAATAATGAGTTTTTAGTTTGGTTAAGAATATATATAGTTTATATAGCTCATCATTCCTTGAAATGAATATATTATATTTGATAAAAGTAAGATGAATGACGTAATGATTTAATAAATGATTGGATTCATAATGGTCATAATCTTTGTTATACTACCATAAATGAGTAAAAAAATAGATTTCAATGATTCAATGTTTTTCAATATTTTGGCATGATGGATTTGAATATCAAGCTAAATATTTAAGTGTTTTGTGAAATATTTTATTAATTCTCAACTTGATGAAAATAATTCTTTCCATCATGAAGAGGAGGAAAGCTGCATGTGACAAATGTCATGATTTTATGGTAGGAGAAAATGGACATAATCTCCTTATATTTGACCAAACTAATCAAAACTCTCCTAATATTTAAAAACTAAACAAAATCCCCTATTATTATAATAATTCTCTTAAATATTAATTTTATTTATCATTTTACTTTTTTCTCCCCATGGAAAACTTAAATGTTTAGGAAATACTTCCCAAAAAATACTTAGGAAATATGAATCAAGTAAAATAATGTAAATTTAAATGCATTGAACATTTTAAAATTTTATTTAATTCAAACATTTTAGTTTTTCTCTATTATTATTAATAAGGATATTATAATCATTTTACTTGATTAATATTTCCTAGCATTTAAATTTTCCATAGGGGACAAAATATTAAAATAATAAATAAAGTTAATATTTAAGAGAGCTGTTATAATAGCATGGGTTGTCTTTAATTTTTAAATATCATGGAGATTTCGATTATTTTTATCAAATATTAAGGGGATTATGTTCATTTTCTCTTATGGTAACTATATGTATTACTTTATCTTATCATAATTTTTATATAATTTAATTTGAACATGTAGTTCAAATGATCATTATACAATGTATTGTTGATTAATTATTGGATAAACTTATTGATATAGAGAAATTGATTCACTTATAGAAAATACCTTGTTATAGGTTGATGTTTTGGAAGAATTACAGCGATATAAATTAATCTGTGAACGCCTCTGTTAGGGTTGGTGCTCGGAACGTCAATTTCTTATATATTTCCTTATAAATACTTATATAAATATTTTATTATGAATAAAATACACAATTTCTTTAATATATCTTCTTTTATTATATGGTAAAGACGTACATGACCATAAATTGATTAGTTATGATAATGTTATAAAAGCATCGGAACTGATATTGAATTGTATCATTACAGTATCATTCCTAAACTGCTCCTGATCAAGGTTTATAATTGCTTGGTCAGTAAGTAAACCTGCAGAGACTGGAGCATGTCGTATATTGGAATATTGGATTCCAATGGTTTCTCAATGAACCATGAGTCTCGAGAGACTCGTATAGATATGCGAGTGTTTATATTGGATAAACACTGAAGGACTCACAGAAGATTCTAAACAGATGATACACCAACGTCAATAAGAATCTTCTCGGGTTAAGTAGCATAGTGATTCTTTGACTTGAGATACCAATGTGGATATATGAGATTGTTAGGGTTGGTACTCTGAACGCCAATTTTATTTTGTATTTCCTTGTAAATACTTATATAACATTTTATTATGAAAAAAATGAAGAGTTTCTTTTATATAAGTTATTCTTTTATATGGTAAGGACGTAATCCACCTTAAAATGATTAGTTATGATACTGTTGCAAAAGCGTCGCAACTGATATTGAGTTGTATCATGACGTTGTCATTCTTAGAAAGTTCCCGGTCAAGGTTTACACTACTTGACCAGTAAAGTAAACTCGTTGAGATTGGTACATGTCTGTAACATCCCGCCTAGGCCATGATGCTACCGGCAGGAGACAGGAGAACCCATCTCCATAAGCCTCTGTTTCTGACGAAATTTCGGCATGATATGTGCAGAACATCATGCAACCTGGCCTATAGCCAGCATCCAAATACAACACAATCATCAACTCTCAACATCAAGGACTCAGGCCTGAACTCAATGAACAAAAGTAAATCAATTGGCCTCTGGCCAGGACTCAAAAATAAAACTAAACTATTACATCACTTATACAAATGAGATACAAATGCAAAAACCATAGAAAGTGCCGTGAGGACCCATAACAAGACCCAGGACTCTCTTGACTGCAATTGGGGTGATCCACCGTCTTCAAAGTCTTCACCGAACATCTGCTGGTTTTATATGACAGCTACTGACCTGCAAAACTATAAACTGTTGTGGTGTGAGTCATAACGACTCAGTAAGTAATCATGCAAATAACTAAAAAGTCCTAATTAATAACTATTTCCTAACCATTTAACAAACATGTTACTTTAGCTGATCACCAGGTGCTACTCTTATTTGCTACATACTCTACCAAACATTTGGAATCTTTAAGTAATTATATATAAAATTTCTATGTCACGAAATGTAGGACTCATCATGCTTTTGCTACGCTACACTGATCCTTACTTAATTCTTATACTTTTCTATAAATATGGTCATCACAAATTTATATATTACCTTATCTAATCTTTCACATCTCACTATCATCGGCATTTGTAACTCATACGCTAATATGCATTACGAATCTTTTTTTTACCCTGTGAACTTACCTTAGGTTTGTTCTTACTATTCCAATTATGAAAACATGTTATTCCTTTCATTCATTGTTGTTGACTTAATAATCACACAAGACTAAAATATATATCTTATTTAAAAGCATGTCTAATGTTTGAGTACATATCTTACATCGAGTTTCAATTTTTTTCCTTACAATCACTCACATATGAATTCATAATCTGCTATCTTAATAACTCTACATGTCCGGAAATACTTTCCACTTTAATACATACATGAATACCTTTCAACGTACCGTATATCCGTTACTTACCACTTTTGCTTACCCAATTTCGAAGGTCTTGTCCATAACCAAGTGCATCCGAAATCTTTTCCGATACTAATATATACATACATATATGCATTTCATCACACATGTAAAATCATGCAATGCACACATACCATAATCAGAATACTTAATGCATATCAATCATAAAACATAATTCTTAACTATGCACACGTAACAACATAAACATTTATCTTAAACTATATAACTCTTTTCCACTTATACTTGTCACAAAACTGAATCCAAAATTAAAACAGAAAACTGAAATCTGTAAATCATCTCTGGAAACTAAAATATAAAAATCATCTCCGGGAACTGAAATTTGTACCTGAAAACCATTTCTAAAATCTATATCTGAAAACTCTTTTCTGAAAACTCTTTTCTGAAAACTGTATCTGGAAATCTTTACTGAAAACTGTATCTGGGTATCTGCTGAAAACTGACGCATAGGGGCGTTACGTATCGCCGTCCCCCCATACGCCCTAGAGCCATATATGAAAATCCATGACATTGGGGCGTTACGTATCGCCGTCCCCCAAAGCATGCCATACCTGCCCTGAAACTAATGGTCTTGGGGCGTTACGTATTGCCGTCCCCCAAGCCACAACTATAACTGGGGGTGCGGATCTATGCTACCGTCCAAGCTCTGAACTGGAGATCAGGTACACGATCCTATGCCGCCATCCTGTCTCAGAAACTAGGATCTAGGGGCGTTATGTATCGCCGTCCCCCTAGTCCTCTACATGTGCACATGTCGATGTCCGTCAATTCCGTCTCTGTATAAGTTACATACTGGCGTGAGTTTTACCTCATGCCCCGAAAATCATGTAAAAACTGCTGATCAACTTTTAAGAACTTAAATCAAATCCCAAACTGTAAGGAACATCTTCTAAAATACATCTCTTTCAAAAACATTTGAAAACTATTCTTTGAAATACTTTGAAACTTAAAAACATTCTTAACTTTAACTTAACTTATGAAAACCATTAACATATAGGTATGCATATGCATTTCTTATACTATCATACATGTACATGCAGTCATTCTTGCATATTTATGATACATTGAGACTATTCATTTACATGCACCCTTTATGCTCACACAAAACTTACCTTGATATAGTCATTTTTATTCATATTCTTACATACATATAAATCAACATGCTCAAAGATCTCATTTACATATATTCATATGCACATATACCCTATGTTCATTTAAACATGCATCAAGCTACCTTTACACAAAACATATACTTACTATATACGAGCTTACTTATTTCTCTGTCCATACTTACTCACTTTTTTGTACTCATATGCTTATTTCCTCACAATTTATCATTCTTTAACCTTAATCTCATTCCCTAGGGTGTAGTTTCTACAACCCCCAATCCCAAGTATCCTTATATTATACTTATATGCAGTTACTCACATATCGTGTATACCTATACTTCACCATTCTTATTAGTAACTTACTTGCAGATATATATACACACACACATTCTGTTATATATAGATATACATATGTTTATAGCATTTCTTTATTATCTAAATCAATCATAACATGTATCACAAATATTCATCGCATGGATTACTTACCTGGCTAGGCGGACACTCGTAATCCTGGTCCGATCTGTCAAAACAAATCACAACGTCTGTCAGAACCGCTATTTGTGGAACTTTCGACTCATCTACAATAAACTACGGACTTTCTCGGAATACTCGAATCCTCTCTCATTCTACGGTTCACACTTCATTACTCTAATATATGCTTGTATACTGTTCTACACTAGCTAGATGGCTCAGATTCTCATTTTACGCGTTTGCGGCAAAACTTACGGAAACGTTTCCGCAAACGCTACGGAAGGGTCTCGAACCCTCCGAACTAATCCAGAATTACCTAATTACCCTCACGATACCATATTTAAATCATATTCATAATTACGGTCATCTACCCTCAATCGCGCGAGAAACTCCGTTTTACCGGAAACTCGCTAATTCTACCGGATCGATCAAACCTAATCCGTTACTCCTCGGATTCTACCACAATTATCTTTTTAAGATATTAAAAAATATCAAATTAATATCAAGGCAATTCGCTAAACTACGGAACTACCGGAAACATCCGAATATAAATCGTTACACTTTAAAATAACAAAATCTAAACGGAGAGTCGTACCGAAATTCCGAGGCCATATCCGGACTCCCCTCGGCCATACGAACGCGCTGGTATCGACGGAATTCCGATCGGAGTTACTGTTTATCTGGGTCTACTATTCACGCGCCGCTTTCTTCCTCGTTTCGCATGCAACCGGTCGCTGTTCGGCAGAATCATCTCCGCACACTCGTAGTACTCGTCGAGGGCTTCGATTTGGTAGGTGGCTCGGGCCGTGAAACGAACCGACGAGCCGGGATCGGGAACTTCAAGGCCGCGCCTCTTCACCCCTCTTTCTCACCGTTTCCGGCGGTCCCTGCGTCGGCGCCGGAAGCTGGAGGTTGGGGGATCTCCGGCGAATCTTCCGGCGGTAGTGCGCCGGCCGGTGGTGGCAGCTTGGCCGGCGGCGCCACCAATCTTCCAAAGGACGAGAATGGGGTCGGGTGAGGAAAGGTTTTGGGGTTTATGCCATTTTGCAATTTTTAAAAACCTTGAGCCTTTTTTATACTATTCTGGAAACTATCAAATGGGTCCCCGCGAATTTGCTATTTAGCCCCTATCATGGAACTTTCTGGAATTTCGCATTTTCGGAGCTCTTCTGATGTGATTCTCGAAAAGTGCTGAACACAAAGTTGTTCTTCTCGGAAAAACGAGTCCGATAGTCCAAAAATCAACTCGATCAGAGTTCATTTTCCAATTCTGTGGCCAAAACTGTAAACTTTACGCGTTTTGCGAAAATCGCGTAACTGACTTTTGATCCCACACATTTTCCAACGCGACGAATATTCAAAATCAATTATTCCAACTCATATAACATCACTTAAACTCTTATTCTTCATCATCAACATGCTCCGAGACTAAAACATCAGTCTGGGAATCTTCTAGAACTGTCCGAAAATCTGGGATGTTACAATGTCGTATATTGGAATCTTGGATTCCGATGGTTTCTCAATGAACCGTGAGTCTTGGAGACTCGTATAGACATGTAGGTGTTTATAGAGGATAGACACAGAACAACTTACCGAAGATTCTTAATGGATGGTACACCAACATCAATAAGAATTTTCTCGGGTTAAGTGAGCATATTGATTCTTGGACTTGAGATACCACTTTGGATATATGAGTTATCCTCTACACTTAGATGGTAGTCACATCACCAATATATTTAGATCATACCTACACATGTTCATTGGGTTTAGACTGATGCTCAGAATATATGTGTGTATCAAGAAAAGATCTGTCAGCTCTGTGTACAGAGCATAGGTATTCAATATGGAATTAACAATCTGTTAAATCCATGGGCCCGTGGTACACTGTTGAAATTAGTTCTAAGTGTTTTTGAGAGATTTCTAATAGAATTGTCGACGTGATTATATCTATAGAGATTTGATGTTTGTATCTATATCTCTGGAATAATCCAGATACCTTTGACGAATGGATTATATGTATGCAATGACCTTGACCTGTATGATTCAGAGAGTTTATCCGTGTTCGTCATAATTTACGGGTGGGTGAATTATGGACACGAATAATTTCATGATGGATATGTCTGAATCTAGAGTCTCACTAATGAAATATACTCGTAGAGCACTGTAGGCATTGTATTTTTACACATTAGCCCAATGATGAGTCTCGTATGGAGGCAACTACTTCTTTAGTCATGAAAGTCGCGGGAAACAGACGTTGGAAGGGTAAAGTTGGAAAATATAATTTTTGATGGATTTAATCTCGTTGTTTGAGCTTCGGTTGCTTGTTGGACTTCCGTTTCAAAGCTTATCTTAGGCCCAAAACCCCACAAACCACTTACCAAACCCAAACCCAAACCAAACCCAAAATACCCAAGCCCACCAAGCCAAGCCAAACCCACGCCCATGAGACACCATTCACGCCCATAGCCTTCCTAAATAGCCAAAATCACATTTAAACACATGCCTAAATCAAGTCAAATCCCTTCCTAATTAAAAGAAATCAAATCAAATCCCTACCAAATCAAATCCAATCACCACCCCAAATAAGGAGATCTATTCCTTATGGAGAACCAATTAGGAGATTCTTTCCTATTCAAATTAGGAAAGTCTTCTCTCTTTGCCTATAAAAAAAGGCCTTCACCCCCCATTCAAAACCTAGCTCATATACTTCCCCAAGCACGTCCCAAACAATTTCTCAAGCCTCCTTGCACGTCCAAAAACCTCCTTGAAGCCTCCATTGCCGAATCATTAAACCTAAGCATCCTCCATTGCCGCATCTTTCATCCTTCACCAACACCCTTCACGCCTAAGCCCCTTTCACTGCCCTCCATTGCCGAATTTTAGCCACCATTCACAGCCCTAAAACACACACCAAAATAAGCCTCAAATAAAGCCCTAAAGTCGCACTAAACACTCTCCAAACACAGCCCCATTCGCAGCCCCAAAACAGTCCCCAAAAACGCCCCCACTGCACCTTGAACTGCCGCATCTTCACCTTCTGTTCTGGTCAGTTTTGGCTGCGAATTTAGCCAGCAAAACAGCCCTAAAATCACCTAGAAAAAACCCCAAAAAATGTCCATAAAGTTTCCCTAAAAAACCATTAAAAACGCAACCCCCTAAGCCACCAAAATCACCCAAAACAGTCCACAAATCGACCAAAACAGTGACCTGAAACGGAACAGCGAAACAGCAGCCAAAACGGACTTAAAACAGCAGCCCAAGCATCAAAACAACGAGGGAAAACATTGAGTAGACGAATTGGAAAAGCATCGGATCAATCTCCCTTCCAACGGACGTGTAACGCCCTTTCTTAGACGACAAAAGAGGTTAGACCTGAGGGCACCTTTTTTACTTATCTTCTTTATCTTTGTTTTATTTATTTTGATATATAATTGCATGAGAGTCGTTTGAAGCATGATGTGATTGTTGGATGAGGGGATATGTGTTCCCTTTTGTGGTATTTCGGATGGAAACCCGGACGTAAATTCCATAGCCGATTCCGAATGGACGGTAGTATGGTCTGCACTCGGGATACAATGCCACGTACCACTTAAGATACACATATCTCGTCTCATCCAAATTTGTATTTGAGCATGTTATAGTCTTTAGGTTATTTGTTTATTATTTAAAGCATGGTTTAATTTAGTTTGTTATCATTTGTTAAAGCATGTTTAGGTTGTTCATTATGCATGTTCTTAGTTTATGATGCGTTTGGGTAACGATTTATACATGTTGATTTAATGTTCATATGCTTGTTGTGTTACATTGCGTGGAATTAATTGGATGAAAGCATGTTAGATCTAAGTACCCTTGAGCATGATTATTGAGTAGACTTGATTAGTTCATTGCACAAATTATATCATCACAAGTGACATAAGTAAGGGACCATTCCGAACCCAACGGTTTGAGGTCTTCCCTTGCGAGGGGTGAGTGCAGCCTTAAATCTTTGTCCCGGTTCACACCGGGTGGCGACTCCATGTTATTTTATACTTCCCAACTAGGCCGCGAGCCTAGAACAGCGTCGCCCAGGTTCTGTTGTCTACAGTCTGGCGACTCCACTGGGGATATTAGAGAATTGGCCTCGAAATCATGTCTTGTGATGTGTATAATTTGTGCATTAGTTGACCATTTCTATAGTGGGTTGAGGGGGTTAATCAAAGGCTTTTTGGAAGCTAGGTGATGGTTGGGTGTCTTCCTTCACTCACTACCCTTCGGGGAAAAGCTGTGAAGGCACCTAGATAAATCATTACTTGTAGCTCGTTGTGACATACTAGTTTGGAGGACTCGTTGTTTATTCCTGACACCAAGCGATAAGAGCCTAAGGGGCTTGGGTACTTAAGAGAGCCTCGCTCCACCTTCCCTCTGGGGAATCTACAATGGGAAATCCATTTGACAGTTAGTCACACACCGTAACTCGTTGGCACGTACCGTAAGGTATAAAAAAGGTGCACTCACTTGGTCGCTTGAACCCTTGAGTGGGGAGTCCTAGTTTGGGTAATCCTTCGTCAAACGAGAGCCTTTGTCCGCGCCCCGTGAACCACTTGTGAAACTTAGCCTTGAAAGAACCGGTAGTTATTTATTTTATGTTTGTGTGTTGGACCGCCGTCATTTGGATCCAGTTGGACCTTTTGTCAAAAGATGTGAACTTGTTGGGCCATTTAAACTGGGGCAAGTTTGTGTCCTTTGACAGTTGGGCCAAAAGCTTCTAAAATCCGGTGGGCCACTTTGTGAATGGGCCTTTTATCATTTGAAGTCATTTAGCCATATCATTGTAAAGTGTAAACCTGTTGGGCCTTTTCAACTGGGACAAGTTTGCACCGCGCAATGGTGCGATTGAATGCTTTAAAATGATAATGGGCCAACTTATATATTCCATGCATCGCATACATCTCATGCATCTCATGCATACATGCATCATGTTGACCCTTGTGTCTTAAGAGCCATCATGGATACCCGTTGGGTTAGAAAAAAAAAGAAGTCAGAGCATTCCTTGGGAAAATCCAGTATATCAGTCAGTTCATTGCAAAGTTGACGTCAGTGTGTGAGCCCATCTTCAAGTCGTTGAGGAAAGACCAACCAGTAAAGTGGAATGAGCAGTGTCAAGAAGCATTTGACAGAATCAGAGAATACTTGGTGAAGCCTCCCGTTCTGAAACCTCCGAGGCAAGGCAGACCTTTGGTTCTTTATTTGGCTATTGAACCTGAAGCGCTGGGGGCAATGATGGTACAAGCCGATGAGACAGGAGTAGAGCACGACATCTACTACATCAGTAAGAAGCTGCTTCCGTACGAAGTTCGCTATCAGGAAGTGGAGAAGATTTGTCTGGCAGTAGTATGGGTGTCCAGGAAATTACGCCACTATTTCCAGTTTTACAAGATCCAAGTGGTCGCAAAGGAGAATCCTTTGAAGTATCTACATTCGGTGCCTTCACTAGTTGGAAAGCTGGGCAGATGGTTAGTACTGTTGACTGAATTTGACATCGAGTACCTCACTTCAAAGGTAATCAAAGGGTGAGCCGTGGCAGAATCCTAGCCTTGCAACCTGTTGAAGGGGATCAGTACAAGTTTGAATTCCCCGACGAAGAAATCTGAGCTATAGCAGTTCAAGGTTGGAAGATGTATTTTGATGGAGCAGTGAACTGCAAAGGAGTCGGAATCGGTATTGTAATAGTAACCCATGGGGGAGAGACTTTGCCTATGGCCAAGAGGTTGACGTTCAGGGTAACTAAAATATGGCTGTGTATGATGAAGCATGTGCATTCGGCTTGACTGCATTAATAGCCTTGAGAGCTACGAACGTGGATGTTTACGGAGATTCAATGTTGGTGATCCGACAGATGCAAGGAGAATGGGAGTTAAAGGAAGAACGGTTGAAGCCGTACTTATTCCACCTCAGAAACCTAGCACATGCTATCCCTAACTGCAAATTTCAGCACTTGCCTCGGGAAGAAAATCAGATGGCAGATGCATTGGCAACGTTAGCCGCAACCTGGGAGAATTCAGAGAAATTGGTGATGAGACCACTTGTGTTGACAACGGCCAGCAAACCGATTTATGAGATAGAGAGGATCTTGGGAGTAGAGAGTAGAGGTCGATGACGGAGAACCTTGGTATCATGATATTCAAAGGTATCTGGAACATAGGGAATTCCCAGAGGAAGTGAGCAGAAAAGACAGAATCGCCATTCAGAAGTTGGCTGCTCAATATGTGAGTCTGAAAGGAGAACTCTACAAGAGGCAAGCGAATGGTGTTCAGCTGAAATGCTTGAGAAAGGAAGAAGCTCAGAAGATAATGGATGAAGTGCATGCTGGTGTCTGTGGACTGCATATGAACGGATTGAATTTATCCCGCAAGATTGTGAGACAAGGCTTTTACTGGTCAACCATGGAAGCCGACTGTGCGAAGCTGGTAAAGCATTGTCATGATTGTCAAGCGCATGGGAATTTGAATCATTTGTCGCATACAAAATTACACGGGTTGTCAGAACCGTGGCCTTTCTCAGCATGGGGAATTGATATGATCGGAGAGATTCGGCCGAATGCGTCAAACGGACATCGCTTTATAGTGGTAGCAGTGGACTACTTCTCGAAATGGGTAGAAGCCGAGTCATTCCGTAATGTCACGGCAAAACAAATGGCTAAGTTCATAGCCCGGAATCTCATATGCCGGTACGGTATGCCGCATCACGTGGTTACGGACAATGGAGTCCAGTTTCAGGGAGAGACCAAGACGATGTTACAGAAGTATGGGATAGGTCATCATAAGTCTTCACCATACAGACCGCAGGCTAATGGAGCAGTTGAGGCAGCGAACAAGACAATAAAGACGATTCTGGCGAAGATGACGGAGAATTACAAAGACTGGGCTGATAAGCTGCCGTATGCCTTGTGGGGGTACATAACTTCGGTAAGGACAACAACTGGAGCTACGCCTTACTCTTTAGTCTATGGAATGGAAGCGGTACTGCTGGTGGAAGTTGAGATACAGTCCATGCGGGTGTTAGCAGAAGCAGAATTGCCTGAACAAGAATGGACCTCGCAGAGGTTTGAGCAGTTAGCATTGATGGATGAGAAGAGGATGAAGTCCTTGCATCACATGCAAATATATCAGAAGAGGTTGGCCCGAGCATTTAATAAGAAGGTGCGTCCTACCAAGATCAAGAAAGGTGATTTGGTACTTAAGCAGTCGAAGCCGTCGACGACAGACCCAAGAGGGAAGTTCAGACCAAATTGGGAAGGACCATACATTGTTCAGAAGGTAATGGGAAATGGAGCAGTGAGACTGTCGGACTTGGAAGGGAATGAGTTCACCGAGCCGATCAATGTTGACAGATTGAAGTTGTATTTTGCCTGAGGGGCAGAAGACTGGATGGTCACCTGCAGAAGACCTAACCCAACAGGATAAAGAAAAATCATGCATCCATGCATACATATAACCCACTATTGCATTCTTTTGTTTTCGTGTTTTGTGTTTTGTGTTTTGTATTCACAGTTTTTGAAGACAGAAAAATGAAAGCGACAGAGATAAACCAATCAGAAACAGCGAAAGCACTGTATTGAGTTTGGGTAGAAATCCCGGGGCTGAGGTCCACATCAGTGTTAAGGTTCAGATAGTGAATTGAGGGTTAAGACCCGCTTTCAGTTTGAGTTTTGGGGAATGGATCCCGGGGGCGAAGCCCACAGTGTCGGCAGCAGAAAGGAAGAATTCCTTTGAGTGAGTGAGTGAGTTGCAAAAAAAAAAAAAAAAAAAAAAAAAAAAAAAAAAGAGGGAGAGAAAGAAGTCTTTGGTAATTTGATATATGTCCGGTGATGACATTGTGTGCTATAGGTAGAAGCCTTAGAAACGATGAGTGCTGGAAGTGTTCTTCGCCGGTATGCTGAATAGATTGATCTTGACTAGACTCATAAAGCACCTGAATACGGGATCTCAACAATGGAAGCCTGAGTGGTTGATGAGATGACTAGCTGAAGAGACAGAGGATCGGTGAATGACCGTTTACCTGGATGTCCACCCTGGATTACGGACCCTATGATATATGATATGGTCAGAAATAACAGAAATGTCTCTGCAAGAAAAGAAAATAAAAAGACCGCCTATAACCGATAAGCGTGAAGCTACCCATGGGCGAGTATTAGGACCACCATGAGGAGAAATGCTACCTTAAAGGGTAGGTGTGTCAAGAAAAGAAACGAAAAAGAAAAAAGAAAAAAAGGAGAAAAAAAAAAGAAGAGAGAGTTCCGAATGAAAAGAAAGAAACAAGAGTGCAATATAGAAGACCATATCATGTTAAGTATGCTGAAGTAATCACAGAATGTGATTAAGACATTCAGGTTGGTTAGACCCACGGGTCCGATTCTCCGAAGCGAAATTATCGAGTTGGCTTGCTTAAGGAATAAGCTGTGAAAGATCCTTGGCACACACACACTAGGAGTCTAGTTTGGATCACCTATTCAGACGATCGGAGTTGAGCATATCGAGTACTTTGAAGATTCTCTGGCTTTGACATCAAGCATTCGTTGAGGAAGAAAATATATCCAATTATCAGAGATGATCTCGTGAGAGGAATTGCAATACGCTGAGTGGAATCATTGACATCAGTTTCAGTTTCTGCCGAGAATGGCATTCTGGGGGGCGAGGCCCACATTGACATCAGTTTCAGTTTCTGCCGAGAATGGCATTCCAGGGGCGTGGCCCACATTGGTTCAGTATCAGTTCTGCCAGGTACGGCACTCCGGGTATGGAGATATCAGATCAGTTCAGCCAGGTACGGCACTCCGGACATGGAGATATCACAGCTGCGACACCCTAGGTACGGGGTTAGCATTCAGACATTTGTGGCTCTCTAGGTACGGAGACGTCACCGCGACACCCTAGGTACGGGGTTAGCATTCAGACATTTGTGGCTCTCTAGGTACGGAGACGTCACCGCGACACCCTAGGTACGAGGTTAGCACTCAGACATTTGTGGCACTCTAGGTACGAAGGCGTCACTGCGACACCTTAGGTACGGGGTTAACACTCAGACATTTGTGGCTCTCTAGGTACGGAGATGTCACCACGACACCCTAGGTACAGGGTTAGCACTCAGACATTTGTGGCACTCTAGGTACGGAGGCGTCACTGCGACACCCTAGGTACGGGGTTAGCATTCAGACCACAGCGACGCCCTAGGTACGGGGTTAGCACGCCAGGTACGGCATGTGGACTATTCAGACATTTGTGGCACTCTAGGTACGGAGGCGTCACTATGACACCCTAGGTACGGGGTTAGCACTCAGACATTTGTGGCTCTCTAGGTACGGAGACGTCACTGCGACACCCTAGGTACGAGGTTAGCATTCAGACCACAGCGACGCCCTAGGTACGGGGTTAGCACGCCAGGTACGGCATGTGGACTATTCAGACATTTGTGGCTCTCTAGGTACGGAGACGTCACCGCGACACCCTAGGTACGAGGTTAGCATTCAGACAACAGCGACGCCCTAGGTACGGGGTTAGCACGCCAGGTACGGCATGTGGACTATTCAGACATTTGTGGCACTCTAGGTACGGAGGCGTCACTGCGACACCCTGATGAGTGGTATTTATATCACTATTTCCAACTCATTTATCCTAATATTTTGTATAGTTTCTTGAGTCTTGTGAATATTTTGATGTGTTTTGTGTTATTTTGTAGATAAATAAAATTTCAGGACATTCTGGAGGCAATTTGGGGCAAAACCGGACAAAAATGCGTCAGCAAGGATATTTTGGTCTTTTGCGCGTCGCGACGCCCAGACCTTCAGCGGCGCGACGCCCAGCATACGCCGAATCTGCTAACATGCGCCTGGTCAACTGGTCAGAATTTGAGAAGTTTGACTTTGCTAACGTGCGTCGTGCCACGTGTCACCATCACAGCCAATCTGCTAACGTGCGCCGTGCCACGTGTCATCATCATATGCCGCCGACACTCAGAGTTGACACGTGTCGCCTCGTCATCAGCCATGTCATCGGTCAAAAAGTCAACTTCGCCATGTGTCACGCCACGTCATCCGCCACGTCACAAGGTCAACCAAGTCAACTTGCCACGTCAGCATCAGCCAATCACAGCGTGACACGTGTCGCCACGTGTCGCAATCCTATTGTGCCGACAATTGCAATGCCACGTCAGCGCCACGTCAGCGTGACGTCATCAATGACGTCATCACAATAATTGAGTCTAAGCCGCCTTGACACGTGTCGCTTTAACAGTCAGCCGCCTTGCCACGTGTCGTATCCTCAGCGTGCCACGACGAACTGTTCCAGCGTCACGACGCTGGCTTGGCGTCGCGACGCCCAGACCCTATCCGCGCCTATAAATTCAGCGAGAAATTTCAGATTTCAGTGTACCATTCCCTCTCTCTTATTTGATGTAAATAGGGAATTCTTCTCTCTCTAAGTTTCGTTTTAATTTTTAGTTTTTACTTTTGTAATAACTTTAATTACTTTTTGTAATAATAGTAATTTACTTTCTTATTTTACAGTTTTTACTATTCACTATGAGGAGGTAACTTCCATATGCTAGGGTGAAAGGTAATTATTTTACTATTGCTATTTAGATTAATCTCCCTTAAAAATGATATATTTACTATTTAAAATACTGATTAATAAAGGATACCGCTATATTGGTCGGTTGGCAATTCAATTTAATCTGGTTTAAACCTGACTAATCAAGGAAACCGCTATATTGGTCGGTTGGTAAATTTATTTTCTGTTGGTTTGAACCTGATTAATCAAGGATACCGCCAGATTGGTCGGTTGGTAAATTTATTTTGGTACCGCCTTTATGGCTGGATTATGGACAAAAATTACCACCTATATGGCTGGTTGGACTTAATTTGACTTAATCAGGATACCGCCAGATTGGTCGGTTGGTAAAATTATCACAAGTTTATATATTATTTTATGGGAGATATCTAAATAGTAGTAGTAAAAGTAATTCCTTTTGCCTTAGCATTTTATTTCATTTGTAATTTACTTTTCAGCATTTTACTCACCGCAATTACTTTTCAGCACTTTTATTATGGCTTTTACTTTTAAGTTTTTACTAGCCCTAACTATGTGTCATAACTAAGTTAGTAATCTAGGGTTGTGATGAAATCCAATATCACCGGTTTATAAGGGTTAAATTATAATTGGGTAATATAAAGATTTATTTATTGAGTCTTAATCTTAATGCTTTTTATTAACTGGCCACTAATAAAATTGATAAGGTAAACTTAAAATGAACTAGACATAGGGATTTTAGGTTTAAGACCTCAGACTCAATAGCCCACGATCTTCCTTGAGGATAGATAACCCTTTAATAGATTCCTTACAGGATAGGAATATACCTGTCGGGCGGGGTAGCCATAATTGGAACTTAATCTTAATAAATCCAGATAATTTGGTTGACATAGACATATGGTTCAATTAGGTTAATTTGGATATTTGTAATTGACCATCGGAAGAGGCTTTTACATAATTTAGTGTTCCAGGTTAATAAATCAATATTTACCCAATTATAAGATAACAACTTCATCTTTAAATAATATTGAATAAATCACAACCCTAGATAGTTTTAATATTGAATTTTCTCAAAATATCTTTTCGAACAATTTTTTTACTTGTCTTTAAATTTAGAATCGTCGCCATTTCAAATCAATCAAACAACCTAATAGATACTAGTAATCATTTGACCTCATAAAAATTAATAGATAAGGTTTTAAGTCCTCGTGGGATCGATACTTTTTATACTACTTGAACGATATGTGCGCTTGCGTTATACGTGTGTGTTTACGCCGGTCAAGTTTTTGGCGCCGTTGCCGGGGACTTAGTTATCTTTTACTATTATTTTAGGGGTTAGATACCTTTACTTGTATATAATTTTCTTTTTATTTCTGTTTTATTGTGTTTCAGGTTTTTAGAAACTACATGAGACGAACCAGAAGCTTTGAACTCCGACCGTTTGACCCAGAAATTGAAAGAACCATCAGACAGTTGAGAAGGGAAAGGCGAGAAGGCCAAGAAGCCCTAGTCAACATGGAACCTGAACCTTTGGAGGTTGCACCACCAATTCCTATTCGAGACAGAACCATTCCGGTGGTAGATGGCCTCATTTCCTGTATTGTACTTCCTCCCTTACCAGCAAATGCGGGTGACATCAAAACTTGCATTCAGATGATTCAGCAGACAGTTCAGTTTGGAGGAAATGCAACTGAAGATCCTAATGCTCACATTAGCAACTTCCTGGAAGTTTGCGGCACTTTTAATTACAACCGAGCATCAGAAGAAGCAATGAGACTACATGTTTTTCCATACTCCTTGAAAGACAGAGCAAAAGCATGGCTACATTCACTACCAGCTGGATCCATTACAACTTGGAACGCTCTAGCCACAAAATTCCTTGCAAAATACTTTCCACCAGCCAGAACTGCAAAGTTGAGGAATGACATCACATCCTTTGTGCAGCAAGATTCAGAATCCCTGTACGAAGCTTGGGAAAGGTACAAAGATTTGCTCCGGAAATGTCCTCACCATGAGATTCCAAAATGGCTTCAAGTCCAAACTTTCTATAATGGACTTTCTGGACTGATGAGAACCACAATCGATGCTGCTGCTGGAGGAGCTTTGATGGCAAAAGGAGAAGATCAAGCCTGGGACCTAATTGAAGAAATGGCTAACAACAATTCCTTATGGCCAACAGAAAGGAGCATTATTCAAAGAATTGCAGGAATCTATGAAGTTGGAGCTAATACAGCAGTCAACACCAAACTAGATCAGATATGAAAATTCATGGAGACTCTTACCACTGGATCCACAAGTTCACCATATGGAGGAGTACCAGAACCAAACCCCACTTGAAGAGACGGTGAATTATGTCAACAATTTCAACAGACAGGGGAACAATCCATATTCCAACACCTACAACCCAGGGTGGAGGAATCATCCTATTCCTATTTTTCATGGAGCAACAATTCAGGGCAAAAGAACTATCACCACCTGGATTCCAGCCACAACAAACAAAGGCCAGGAGCAGGCAAATGAACCAGTGATGGCATAGATGTTAGCTCAATTAAAAAGATATGAAGCTATGATTCAGAGTCAATCAGCTTCCATCAAAGCACTGGAGAATCAAATCGGACAACTGGCCAATGCTCAGAGTTACAGACCACCAGGTAATCTTCCCAGCAACACAGAACCAAATCCAAGGAACCGAGGGAAGGAGCAATGTCAAGCCATTACTTTGAAAAGCGGTACTGAAATCAACAAAGAGTTGGAATCCAGATGTCCCAAAAGAAGTTTCAAAAGAAGCCGAGAAACAGATGGAGGAAAAAGAAGCAAATGAAAAGAAGCAAAGGAAAAAGAAAGGAACAGATCACTCCACCACCACCTTTTCCTCAGCGTCTTCATAAAAACAAACTGGACAAACAGTTTGCTCGTTCTTGGAGATTTTCAAAAAACTGCTGCACACAACATACCATTTGCAGAAGCCTTGGAACAAATTCCCAGTTATGTTAAATTCATAAAACATTCTTTCACGAAAACGAAGATTGGGAGATTACGAGACAGTAGCTTTGACAGAAGAATGCAGCGCCATCATTCAGAGGAAGCTTCCCCCAAGTTGAAAGATCCTGGCAGTTTCACTGTACCTTGCACCATTGGAGAACATTATATCGGTAAGGCTTTATTGTGATTTAGGTGACCATGTGTTAATTTAATGCATTTTTCTATTTACAGGAAACTGCAAATTGGAGAAGCAAGCCTACCTCAATTTCTTGTGCAACTTGCTGATCGAACGCTAGCATTTCCGAGAGGAGTTGTGGAAAATGTGCTGGTTAAAGTTGACAAGTTGACAAACTCATCCTTCTCCAGCAGACTTCACATCCTTGACATGGAAGAAGACAGGAAGTACATATCATTCTTGGGAGACCATTTTTGGCTACAGGTAAAACTGTAATTGATGTGCAAAATGAGAACTAACCATGAAAGTGCAGGACCAGAAGTGACTTTTAACGTTTTCAAAGCCATGAAATTTCTGAGCGATGAAAAGAAAGAAGAAATGCTTCAGAATTGATGTTGTTGATAGTATTGTTTAGAATACTGAGTCAAATCCCACAGATACACTTGAAGCTTGCATCACCAACATGACTGACATTGAGTTAGATGCTGAAATCTTGGAATATATCAATTACCTTGACAAACCATTCCGATTTAAAGCATACCACCACCAGTTGAAAGCTTGGAACTGCCAAAGAAAGATCGAATCAAGCCTTCAATTGAAGAATCACCACAGCTGGAACTAAAGTTACTTCCGAACCATCTCAGGTATGCATTTCTTGGAAACTCTTTTGAATTACCTGTTATTATTTCTTCTTCACTAACATTGGATCAGGAAGAAAAGCTACTGAGAGTATTACGAGAGCACAAAAGAGCCATTGGCTGGACTATAGCAGATATTCGAGGCATTAGTCCATCATTTTGCATGCACAAAATCCTGATGAATGATGAGTACAAACCCACAGTGGAACATCAACGAAGACTCAATCCAATCATGAAGGAAGTTGTGAAGAAAGAAATCATCAAATGGTTGGATACTGGCATCATTTACCCCATCTCAGATAGCACTTGGGTGAGTCCTATGCAGTGTGTGCCAAAGAAAGGAGGAATTACTGTGGTCACCAATGAAAAGAATGAACTGATTCCAACAAGAACAGTGACTATGGAGAGTATGTATGGACTACAGAAAGCTGAACAAAGCCACGAGAATGACCATTTCCGCTACCATTCATTGATCAGATGTTAGACAGACTGGCGGGACATGAGTTCTATTGCTTTCTTGACGGATATTCAGGCTACAATCAGATTGCTATTGCCCCAGAAGATTAGAAGAAAACCACTTTTACATGTCCCTATGGTACTTTTGCTTTCCGCAGGATGCCATTTGGATTATGTAATGCCCCTGCCACTTTTCAGCGTTGCATGATGGCTAATTTCTCAGACATGCTGGAGCAGAGTATGGAGGTTTTTATGGATGATTTTTCTGTGTTTGGAGATTCTTTTGACCATTGTTTGCAAAATTTGGAACATGTATTACAAAGGTGCGAAGATACAAACCTGGTACTCAACTAGGAGAAATGCCACTTCATGGTGCAAGAAGGCATTGTTCTTGGACACCGGATCTCACAAAAGGGAATCGAGGTAGACAAAGCAAAGATCGAGACAATTGAAAAACTACCTCCACCAACATCTGTTAAAGGGATTCGAAGTTTTCTTGGACATGCAGGTTTTTACAGGAGATTTATCAAAGACTTTCCAAGATTGCCAAACCTCTTTGCAATCTTCTGGAAAAGGATGTGCCTTTCAACTCCACCAAAGAATGCCAGGAAGTTTCGAGATCTTAAAACAGAAGCTGGTTCTGCCCCCATCATTGTAGCACCAGATTGGACCCTTCCATTTGAGGTAATGTGTGATGCTAGTGATTTTGCTGTAGGTGCAGTTTTGGGACAACGCAAAGCAAAGATTTTCCACACCCATTTACTACTCCAGCCAGAAACTCTGAATGAAGCTCAACTCAAACTACACAACCACTGAAAAGGAGTTGCTAGCAGTTGTGTACGCTTTTGACAAATTCCGCTCCTATCTGCTGGGGTCCCAAGTGGTGGTCTACACAGATCATTCAGCAATAAAATTCTGATTACAAAGAAAGATGCCAAACCCAGATTGATCCGTTGGATACTTCTTTTGCAAGAATTTGATATGAAGATTCGAGACACGAAAGGAACAGAAAACCAGGTGGCAGATCACTTATCGAGGATCGAGAATGGAGAAACAGCTGACAAAGAACTGATAATCAAAGAAACTTTTCCAGATGAACAACTGTTTTCCATGAAACAACAGGAAGTCCCTTGGTATGCTGACTATGTTAACTACATTGTGTCAGGAAAATGGCCGTTGGAATGGACAACTAAGCAACAGAAGAAATTCTTCAAAGAAGTCAAGCATTATGTCTGGGATGAACCATACCTGTTTAAACGATGTGCTGATCAATTATTAAGACGGGTGTGTTCCACAGGAGGAGGTCAACAGTGTTTTGCAACACTGTCATTCATCACCATACGGTGGACACTTCAGTGGAAACAAACTGCAGCCAAAGTCCTTCAATCAGGTTTATCTGGCCCACACTTTTTAAAGATGCTTATCTTTTTGCTTTTCAATGTGACAGGTGCCAGAGAACGGAAATATTTCGAGAAATGAAGGACCATTGCAAAACATTCTGGAAGTGGAGATATTCGATGTGTGGGGTATTGATTTCATTGGACCCTTTGTTCCATCATTTGGAAACCTGTACATTCTGGTTGCTGTAGATATGTCTCCAAATGGGTTTGAGGCAATTGCACTGCCATCCAATGACTCCAAAGTGGTGATCAAATTCCTGAAAAAGAACATTTTCACTCGGTTTGGAACACCTCGAGCAATTATCAGCGATGGTGGCTCACATTTCTGCAACAGATACTTCAATGCACTCCTATCCAAATATGGAGTTACTCACAAGATTGCCACAGCTTACCATCCACAGTCAAATGGACAAGTTGAGGTTTCAAACAGGGAGATCAAGAGAATCCTAGAAAGAACCGTTGGATCAACAAGGAGGGACTGGTCTACAAAACTAGATGATGCATTATGGGCCTACCGGACAGCTTACAAGACACCCATTGGTATGTCCCCATATCGATTGGTATTTGGGAAAGCATGCCATCTGCCAGTTGAGCTTGAACACAAGGCGTACTGGGCACTGAAGAAATTGAATCTTGACTCACAAGCTGCAGGAGAGAAAAGACTTCACCAACTCAATGAATTGGAGGAATTTCGCCTACATGCTTATGAGAATGCCAAATTGTACAAGGAAAAGACCAAAAATGGCATGACCAAAAAATAGTGCACAGACAGTTGGAACCAAGGCAGCAGGTGTTGTTGTACAACTCGAGATTGAAACTTTTCCCTGGAAAGTTGAAATCTAGGTGGTCTGGACCATTTGTGATCACTCAGGTTTTACCATATGGAGCTTTGAGTTACTAGATCCAATACCAACAAACACATTCAAAGTTAAACAGTCAGCGTGTCAAGCACTACTGGGGAGAATCATTTGAGCGACAAAAAGAAAGTGTCACACTTTCAGATCCAGCATAACGTTCGAAAAGTCACATCTAGCTGACGACAATTAAACTTAGCGCTCGCAGGGAGGCAACCCATGCAATTTTGTATATATAGTGTGATTTGGTGTGTTTTAGTTTTTGCAGATTAAGTCATTTCAAGATGGAAGAAGCTCTCGCAAATCTTCACAAGTAATTTCATTCTCTCCCTCAAAAATCTCTAATGAAAGTTTCCAAAGCTCGCTTGGAACGAATGAGGTTATTGATAATCCATGGTGTTCCCAATGACATTCGTTGGGTAATTGAAGCACGAGTTCGATTGGCAGGTGAATCCTCTGACTCTTTTATTTCACATCTGCCTGGTTTTGGAAGAAGCACCTATGCAAAGAAATGAAGAGCTAAACAAATGGGTGTTTGTTACAAATGTGCACGTTGGAATTGCAATACTCGTTGTCAATCTTTAGGAATGGTGTCTGTTAATCGCGAAGACAAAATTAAATTCATTAGGAATGGCTTGAGTAAGGAGTCTTTAGATGATATATCTTCGACTCTTGAGACGCATCCCAGTGGATATGTTCACATAGACTTTCGCAGATTACATACACAATTTCAAAAAGAAAGACAACAGTTAAGTCTTGGGAATCTGACTCAAAAAGACCCTGTTTGCCAATTTATAAGAAAATTGGATGGGAAGCTTGTCTCTGACGCATAGACGTCAATCAAGCTATTACTTTTCTTGTGAATATTATATCTCTTTGTATTTTCCTAATAATTGTGATTTGTTTTGTTGTTTTCTTTTATTTCCTCCGACAGGATCCAGATCTTTTTGACTATCACGATCTATTTTACTATTTTGCTACTAATCGTCCTTTGAAAGATGCTTGTGCTATTTTTACTCACCCTTTTCAGGTATTATAAATTCAACTCATCATTGCACTTTTTAAGACATCCAGAGTAAAAATGGAAGCCACTTCAAGAAGACGAGTTGAAAACATTTGTGTGTTTTGCGGTAGCATTGTTGGTACTAAACCACAATACATTGAAGCAGCACAGGAATTGGGTCGAGTCTTAGCTGCAAGAAATATGCACTTAATATATGGCGGAGGCAATCTTGGATTAATGGGGATCGTTTCAAAGGCCGCACAGGAGGAGGCAGTCCGTTTTGGGAATCATCCCAAACCCTTAGCAGAGGCAAATCTTATTGGATCATCAAACGGAGAGGAACTGATCGTGTCAGGTATGTCTGAACGTTTGTAGAAATGATTAACCGTGCTGATGCTTTTATTGCTTTGCCATGTGGCTTAGGCACATTGGAAGAAATTTTTATAGTTCTATCTTGGGCGAACCTGAACATACACCAGAAACCGCTTGGGGTGTACAACGTTGATGGATTTTATGATTTTCTTTGTGTGTTTCTTGATGATGCTCGAAGAAATGGGTTCGTGTCAAAACCTATGAAAGAACTCCTTTTTACTGCCAGAACTGCTCCGGATCTAATTGACCAACTCATAGCCTATGAACCAAAAGTTGACCCTATCATTTCAAAGATAAATTGGTTTGAAGACGATCGTGGTAAGAGGCGTCGAATTAACCTGGATCTTAACCTTTAATTTCCTGTAGATTTTCAGTTAACCAGGTATTATTTTCTAAACTCTTCCACTGTTTAAGACATTGGGGACAATGTCTCATTTAGGTTTGGGGGAGGGAATTAGTTGATTAGTACCTTGTTTTTAGTTTGTTTGTTGTTTTTATTTTTTGTCCAAATTTTTCAAAAAATACAAAAAAATTTGAAAAATTTTCAAAAATTACAAAAATATTTTTTGTTTTTTGTTTTTATTTTGACTAAAAAGGTGAAATTGGTAAAAGATAGCTGAGTAAGGAATTTCTACTCCTGAGACGTATCTCAAACCTAATTCGAAACAAGTTAATTTTTGTTTATTTCCTTTTGAATTTTAATTTGTGAATTCTCCATAAAACGGACTAAATGGATCTTCATATTCTCAGTTGGTAGGTATTATCAACATACATAGTAACATACGGACATGAGCTGTAATTGAAAAATTTGTAATATTCAGTGCTCTAGTTTAATTGAGGAAGCATCTCTAAATAGTGATGGAGTAAAAAAAAAAAACAAAAAAAACGTCTGAGATCCGAGTTATTAAGTCTGTAAGGGTGTTTTAACACCTAGTGCCCTAAACCAACTGGTTTGGGAGTCATTGGCCCAAATCTCGTTACATGGATCAAAGATGCTGCAATATATATATCTGAAGTCTGAGTAATTAAGTCCGTAGGGGTGTCTTAACACCTGGTGCCCTAAAGCCCAACTGGTTTGGGAGCCACCCGACCCCACCTCGCTACATATGGAAGGTATTGTTATAAAAAAAATATAGAAAAATCAAAGAAAAATCAGAAAAATGAGAAAAATTATTCCATTACTACCAAAAGGTGTGAAATCGGATAGAACTTTAGGACAAAAATATTACACTCTTATCAACTGGCACTTATGACTGTTGTGGGAAAAAAATGAGTTGATTGAATATTTTGTTGGCTGTGTATATGAGAATGGTAAAAATAATCGGAGAATTTACTTATTCAGTAATTTTTAGAAAGAAACAAAACAACTAGTAACTTGGAGTAGAAATTTCACCTGATTAGCCACTAACTTCTTTATTCTCTTTTCGCTTGTCTTTTTGCTTTTGTGCATTAGTTTTACTAC